>JABFQD010000305.1:0-29120 GCA_022817045.1 Psix sp. ZL-2020
CAATAAATTTTATAAAAAAAATTTGAGAAAATAATTTTTCGAGTACGAAGGAAAATACTAAAACTTTCTAAATCTAAATAAATTTCATTTTAAACATATATTAATAATATACATCTTAGAAAATCCAAATAAAACATTCAATATTTCCACAAGAGTACAGCAATCTTAACAGAAATTAAAAAAGTATTTTAATGAATGATGAAATTCTTTTTTATTTATTCTGTAACTCTTATCTCACTATTAGTATTTTATTGACTAGTTCAGCTAGACAGTCTATCTTTTAAATTAGATAAAAGTTAAAATGACTTATTTATTTTGTAATTCTAAAAATAGAACTAACACTACTTTAATATAAAATTCTACATATTAATTCATCATTTCTTTTTCCAATAAATATATTCATTCATAAAAATTTTACTTGCTTGAGATTTATGGCACAAAAACATATCTCACTTGAGTGATAATCTTCTTGCATACCTCAGGAATATTGTCAAACTATTTTATTTTCAATTTTCCACAAAAAACAACATCTTTCATATATAATCCACTGACGTGAAAGTGACTCTTTAATGTGAAAAGATGAGCAACTACACCGTTTACATGAATAATTAGTACTATAAATGCGTGATCCAATTTAGTATTTTAATCTTAATTCCAATTTCAAAAACATAATCGTTTCTCGATAGAGTTAATGAAGTTCAATATTTCTAACGTTCAGTCGTTCGAATCAAAAAAACTAGTATAGAACTCTCTTAATTAATTTGCATTAATAAATTGATGTGGACAAACAAGTAAAGTGTCGGCAGGTATACGCGTGTGTCAATTGTGATGCAGGCCCAGGCGGAACATGCGGCTCTTGCTAATCCGAGCGAAAATAATAAACGAGGGGAAAGTCTTGGAGCACGAGTTATCCTGAGAGCAACGGTTACACTCCCACGTTATCGTATCGGTAATTCCTGTGCTCGTTAATTTACGGCCGTTTGACATTATCCCGCGGCTCGAGGCGTGACCTATGTGACTGTTACTTGGGGGTTCGCGATGCACAATGCTAACTACGCGACCAGAGAATCGGTAGAGAAGAGCGGGTGCACTTTGCGAGTCGGTCGAGATCCACGAGTGCAGTTAAACTCACTCGTGTTGACGGATGAAGACGAGACTGACATCCGATCAAAAAGGTGTGATTATCATCGCAAAGCGATTGCTTGCTCTGTTACGAGTAACCGATCACGAACAAAGCTATACCAAAATGTCTTTCCCTTCAAACACTCAACAAAGGTCGGAGAACTACGTTCAAATCACATTGTATTCATTTAGCCGTTTTTCATTCAAGTAATTGCAACAGACGGAACAGAGGTTGATGCGCAAGTGCCTTACGTGTGACGAAACTCTGAATGCGACGATAGTTGTGATTTCTCTTGAGAGCACCGATTTTTGATTCGACAGATTTAAGAGGCAAAATGGCGACTTAGAAAACAGGAAAACTCACAGTTGCCAATCTTTTTTTGTCGGTGACGTTTTCGCAAAAATCAAAACTTTTTCGATAAACGATAACGCATTCGCTAAACTTTAAATAAGATTCCCTCGGTTGTTATCTGAGAGAATCGTACTTCCTCCCACTACTTTTTGTATGTTTTACTAGCGATCGGTACTGTATTACTTTCCGCTTCCGCAATTTGTCGAAGCAGTAGACACATTTACTTGATCTATTCGGAAGATAAAAGACTAATTTTGTTCTTAAACTCTATACAATTTTCAATCTACAGTACAAGTTTTCAGGCACTGATTTACATTTAAGAAGATGAACTATTGTCGAATTCTGGTTCATTAAAATTTAAACATTATATTTTTAAAGAATTGCTGTGAAAGTGATATTTTTCATTTAGGTCTTGCATTAAAGTATTAAACCATATATTTTCTTGTAAAATATCATGTCATTAAAATCGGAAAATTATAACAAAATTCTTAAATTATAAATACAGAATATCGTCCTTTGAATAAATTAAAAGCAAATTTTTATCCATATAAGTTATTAACTTCTTTTAATGAAAACGTTATGAAAGTTTATTGTTTCATTTCCGTCACAAAACAAAAAATAATTACATTAATAACAAACATTAATCCATTCAATAGAAATGCGCTCGCACTTTAATCGTGTAATAATGCCCAAGTGCGTGTTTAGTCGAAACTTGCATAGCATTTCGAGATTACACTTTAAAGCAATCAACGAATCTGGCGCTTTCTCTTGGAAGGTCATTAGATAATAACATAACTAAATAAGTAAATCTATTTAACTGAAAAGAACATTTAATACTTAATTGTTTATTTCAAATAAAAAATCCCAGTCACTATATTTTTACCGATCAAAATGTTTTTTAAGAAACAAAGCAGTTAATTCTGTAAAACATAAATCATTAGAAAGAACATTTGAAACTACAGAAAGGACCGAAAGGGATTCGTAACTCAAACAAAGTAGCTTGCACAAATGTCATATAATTGAAAGAATCTGCAGATTTTGCCAACAGCGATTGATAAAGTAAGGATCGTTAAAATTAAATCAGCTCGAGTCTCAGAACAGTGAAAGATAAATGTGTTTCTAACTAAATGAATCTTTTGCTTTAAGATGGGGAAAAATGAAATGAAATTTATAGGCATACATAAACTTAAACTTTCAATTTCATCTCGTTCTTTACAATGTAAATTCATACAATTATGTATTCGGTTTTGTTAAAAAATATGCATTCAATTTGAAGTAAATTAGTAAGTAGTAAGTAAAACTCACTTTATACAAGTTATTTAGTTTTCCAATTTTACACTGTGTCCCATTTTCAAGCAAATTCAAGTCTAGTTAATCAGCTATTTGTGTTGTTCTTCTTTCATTCATTATTTCTTTTTCCACTATAAAGGAATTAAATGTATGAAACAGTGTCCACATTACAAGAAGTGAATGATCGCTATGATTGCGTGTAATAAATATGCGCATATGCATAAGAACCGAAATACGAGAATGCACATAAAAGGTGTATGCGTTTAGATCACTTATACAAATGCAGGATAAGACTGTAACGAGAAACAACGAGTAATAATAAAGGAACCAATTCACGGTACGCTGCGTATTAAGTTTCCGGTGGACTTCTGTTCCCACAACGTCAAGCTAAACGCGTTTCGGCATAATCCGACAGGCGTGAGGGCAACGTCTCATTAAAACTATTTGCAAAAAACATGTGGAGTTTGCGAAAGCCTCGAGGACATCAAATAAAAAATAATATTAGAAATCTGACGACAGGAATATGCTCAAAAACACATGTGAATCATTTCTTCAGATCGTTTCGTAGAATATCGTTCATTTATGGCTTCGATCCTGCGTTATTTTAATACTGTAAAATAGCGACAGAATTTTTTAAATGCAATATTATATTATTCTTTTAATAAAATGCATCAATTTATAAAATTGAAATCTTAAAATATTTTAATAAAAAGTAATTCAATAAATTAACGAAAGAACAAATATAATTTTAGAGGTGCAGTTATGATATTGATGTATAGAAGTGAAAGATAGATAATTGAAAGGAAGTGTTAAAAATGGAATATGAGTTTCAGCTATAGGCAATGATAATGAGTGTGAAGCTGACGTACGTGTGACAAAACAGTAAGTAAGAGTCATGATTTAGAACGTACAAAATTTCACAGCTGCGTGAACATAATTACAGGAAACCTTGACCCTGAGTTTATGCCTAATGAGTCCAGGGTTTTTGGATTGCTGAAAAAAAGTTTACTACTTGTGTCTTCATTATTTCTATTCAGTATTTCAGTGGTAAAATTTGAAAATATTTATTAATTACTAAATTATTGTAAATGAACTATATTTTAAGGTAAATTGCTTTAATTTAATATTATTTAGTAGTATATAATATTAGATTATTATCAATGTAATTTACCTTTTATTTTTTTTATTTTATAAAAACGTATCAAAAGCAATGGTAGTGGCTCGCGCCAAGTATTAAGCGAGTTACTTTAATTTTTTCTATTAATGTGTATGTACAATTCGAAGACGTTTGAATATTCAAATTTATGTATACCTGCGGCAGAAACATTCTTTAAGCTAAGTTAAAAATCCTATAAGCATTTAATTTTTAGTTTGTATTGCTTTATGATCAATTGCAATACTTGTATTACTAATAAACTCTAATATTAGTATGATATTTATATTTTTACTGTTTAGAACTAGCAAAATAATATATGCAAAAAATTGCTTTATTTTGTATGAATGTTACATATCCATTAATTTCACCTGGTCATACTGAAATTAATATTTTGAGTTTTTCGAAACACATAAAACGCAAAAATATATGACCATTCATTTTACCCTTACGACCTTATATGAACATATGTGAAAAATGCTATGATTCATATAAGTGTTTTTTATAAAAGAATAAATGAAATGTCATATATATACTTCCAAAAAGTCAGTTTTTACAAATTATTCTATCTTTATTTATAAAAAATACTTTTTAAATAAATTATGACATTTTTCATAAATATTTTTTCTTTAAAAAGTAAACACCATTATTTTTAATCATAAGACAAAAAATATGTCGTTACGGAGAGATTTCACATGTACGTAGTCCATAAATAATGACGGCAATGAGTAATAACTCGGAATAAGGTGAAATATATTAATCCTCAACAATGTTGCGATCTACAAGACTTCGTACATCATGCAGTCGAGCACTTATCGGTATTATGCTTACTGAACGCTGAGCATGACTATGGATTTCTGTAAGCGTTTGTGTTATTATTCTTGTATTGAATATGAAAATTAATATAAATCTTAATGCTTTTCTTTTTCGCAACCCGAGTTTCTCTTGCATACAAGAATCGTGACAAACAAGACGTTTTTGAATAAGCACTGTCCGATCAGAGTATCAAAACTCTTTTTGACAGTGAACGATTCATGCTCGATAAATCCCTCTAATGATGGTAATTAATCTCAGATGCTATATTCACGACAAGTTTAGGCTTCCGAAAAGGATATCTACGTCACGAGCTGTCATTTTTTTCAGCCTGAAAGTTAGTTGACTTTCCCACTACAAGGGAGTAGCAAGTATGCGGTTTTAAAAGAAGCGACGAAGTAACCAAAGAGGTAACTGAGTATATAAACAACACGATTCGTTGCCGATTTGTGAGAAATTTCACTTAGTGCTACACGCCAAACATAGAAATTCACACTATTTATGTTTGTAATTAGTGCTATCGATGATCTTCTTAGGCGACGAAATATGTAATTAATGTCGATTTTCACGTAATTAGGTAATGTTTAGAGAGTTTTGTATTAAGTACATCACAACTATTATCGTAAGTATATTGTCTATACCTGCTCATTAAAAAGACCAATCTTATTTTCGCAGTAATAATATTTTGTTTCTATTTTAATATTCAGAATTATAATATTTCCAAACCACTTTCTTAGATTGTTTTATATTATAGTCTTTATGAAGTAGAATATATATATATATATATATATATATTCTTAATCTGTATTCTATTATTAAGGATTAGATCCTTAGATTAAGGATATATTCTATATATCCTTAATCTTGTAAATTTATTGAAACTGATCAGTAGATTCGAAAACAAAAAAAAACAACGTGCAAATAAATATTTAATATCAAAACACTATCATCATAATGTATCTGATTGAATGTGGTAATAATAATTCCAGAAAAAATCGTAGCCGACTCTGCAATTGTGATTGCGTTTAATACGACGCGTCTTGCAAAGCAGTGGCGGTATTTTGTTGGTAATTCGTATCTACACTCAATTGTCTTCGGTATTATTTCATCAGACGTAAAGAAGGTGCCATGGTAATTGCTAACACGCCTATCGAATCAGCATTAATTTCATGTAAATGGCGACACCTAATTACAGATTTTCTTCCTTCGCTCTACATTTTTTTATTATTAATTGCACAGTCAAAATAAATGAACAACTGGAACAATTTGTTACAAAATATAAAAACTTCCTTTCATGTAATCAAAAACTTTCCCTTTTTTGTGAAGCTGAGTAACATCACTAATACTTTTTTGCAATCTAACTTTACGATCTGAAGTTCGTCATTCAGAATGGTTCGTCTCAAATGTGTTAATGAATGGATGGTCGCTGATTGTAAAAAACTGATTGTCCCATAAGGCACCTAGAACGAACGTGATTATTTCTTAACACTTTTTTGATACATCAAGAACATAATAAACCAACAAAACTAGTAAGTTTACATAACGACAAAGTAAACGCTCTTGAAAGCAAATATAATTGTTGGTGGTATTTAACGGAGTTAACGTCACGTCGTATAAAGCGTTGTGATAAATAAACGCAAATATGAGCCCATCCTCGTTATTAATTTCAATACATCACACTACTTTTGCCCAGGCGGATGATTGACACGAAAAGTTTTTCTCGCCTCTTGTTAAGACTTACATAAGGAACTTTCATCTGGGATTCATATCTTTAGATTGTTTGATCGATAACTCTCAGTGTTAATTTTTCGTCTACTAGCATTTTGTTTAATTCACATTATTTTTAATTGGGAAGAAAATTTCCATTAATAAATTTTAAATTATGAAAATGAATCACGACTGAGAAATGTACTGTTGAGATATAAATTTGAGATCAATTCTATCTTTCAAATTTCTTTTTAATTCTTTGAGATTAGAAACATTACACTTGACGATGAGACTATTGAATATAGCAGAATGAGTGGAACGAGAATGGAATATTGTAGATAACGAATGGCGCAAAATAAGTATTTTCGAGACAACGAATGCGCACTGTCATTCTTACCAACAAAATTGTTCGAACTTTCACTAATGCACCGATTACAACGAATGTGTCATGTGCGTGTCTCAAGTTAACTCCGTTTCTCTACGAGTATATGTACTACAGTAAGTTGTTATAGGTATCCGATGTCTGATACAATTCTAATCCGCCTCAAAAACTTTGAATTATCATTTTAACCTCTACAAATATTATTTTCAAAGAAACAAAAATTATTTTTCTACAGAACATCAATTTTATTAATATAATGAAAATGAAAGTTGTCATTTTTCTGTTAACAAGAATATAATTACTATATTACGTGCGAAAATCGAACGCATTGTTTTATACTCAGTTTATTTACAGTTTTTTTTAATTTCAGATGTCAGAGTTTCGATTAATAAATACTTTGTCAAAATATGGAGTCGTGATAAAGATCCAGCAATTAAATAATTAAGAACGAGGGTGGCTCACTTGAAGGATTCTTTGACAGCATTTTTTTGTACTACGTCATGTTTCGAGAATAAAAGATCTCAAGACATAGAAGTGCATGACAGTTCATTATTCATACGTGATCAAGTTCGTCCTATAAAGTCGTACAAAATTGAAAATCAGATATTTCGATTCGTGCATAAAAAACAGAACAAAAAAATAAAAAAATGTACTTTTATTGTATGGTAGAATGATTAACGTGAAATAAATATCAGGTCACTTTCTCTGACTTGCTGGTACATGCATGTTGATTTTAATGTTTTATTTTGATATTTCAAAATGTTTCAATCGCTGAATTTCTGTTAAAATTACAATTCACTAACGTCAATAAAATATTTTTGTAATACACGTTATAATGAAGTAGCCTGTTACATCTTTTCTAGTGCGGTGCTACTTTCTTATAATAATTTAATGAATAAAAAATCCATTATATATTTCATTGCTTTCAATATTTGATACAATTATAGAATGAACAAAACATAGATGGAACACTGTTTTCACCATATCAAATCAAAATTGCGTTCATAAGAATATACATGTGTAAATTTTATATTTGCTTATAGATTAATGTATACGATAATCAAAATAAATTAATATAAGTGAATAAAATATCATAATTTTTTACCGATTTGAAAATATCTGAATGTCATGTGATAAATTAGTGTAATTGATGCTGTAACTTTTTTAGTCTAGCTCAGCCTCACATGAAGAGATGTAGTTCATATCAGGAAACCAATAATTACTGGAACGCCGCACAGTTGTCTCTGCCGCAGTGAACTCAATGCAGCTAACTTTTACGATTCTTAATAATTGTCCTATAGATTCGATCAAGAAAGATGAAGCAAGTTCTACATCTTACATTGGTCATTAACAATGTTGCATTCATTAATTTCGTAATAAAAGCTAAGTTACGTATTCAATAATATGAAACTATATGCAAACATTATTTTTAAAATGTAAAATAATTCAATTTGAGTAACATAAAATCTAATTCATAACTGGTAAAATAAATATACAAAAATTGAAAACTTCATTAAACATAATTAAGTAAAATTTAGTCGTAGAAACTCATAACTGAATTAATGCACGATGATAGAAAATATTCCACTTTGTGTTCTTGAGTTTCTAATGACCAAATCTAATTCTATTTATAGTCTTCTTTTTTCAATTACCGCAAACATGGTAAAACCCTCGTACGTACAGAACACGATTTTCCCCTTGACTTCATTACCACTTATTTGTAAATGTCACTTAACATCTATATTAACAGTTGTTTTGACATAACGTACACAGTCGGCAAAAAGATATTCATGTTTAGAATAGTAGGAATAAGACGTGAAATGAGAGAAGTTGCGAGTTTCTTTAGATACTTCTATCTTTTTCTCTCAAAGAACACGGATATCTGTGCCTGTCTCTCTTAATCGCCGACCCCTAGAATTTCTTTAATGTTAAGGGATCGAGTCTGTGGTTCCGTCTGCGGTTTCTTGAGATAACAAAAGACAAGAAACTTTCAGCGTGATAGACCTACACCAGAGTCATTTCTAAAACTTAACGAAATTAAATAACGGTACGATTGAGTATCACAATGGGGCACTTAAACAAAAAATTGATTGGAACTCCAATAATTCAAACGGCGTCGTCAGAATCGCAAAGTAATATGACTGATAAGGTCTTAATCGGACCGTTATAAACGATCGGTGGCATTGATTTATCCAATTACATCTTTTATCAGAGCTATATCGGTATTGAATAAAGCAGACACGTTTTTTGATTTTGATCATGATAAGTTAAGTGTGAACTGTGATAAGATTCAAATGGGGTTATATGAGGTTAATAAAAATCTTGCATTGTTGACATGCACTTGCAAAAAATAAATCGGATGTTTTGAAAAATGATTATGGCTTTTGATGTGACATTAATCTTGTTGCATTATAGTTAATGATGGGTTTCACTTATTACTTCTAATCTCAAATGAGACTAGAAATAATGCTTCAAGTTCTAATGGATTAATTCTTGAGGAAATTATAATTAATGTTATGAAAATCTACTTCTATCATATTTCACACTGTTATTAGATTTATATAAATTTTTCAATTGCGATTTATTTTTGTGTGATCTTTTTTGATAAACGGATCTCCTTGTTTCCATGATCTCTTGATCATGAGTCACTTTTCAACGATCGGAACATATGAATATTCGCGGGATAGAAATCATTCTACGAAAATACACTACAAGGTGTGCCGACTTGATAAGCTAATCGATACGTATGGTGCTCACTAAGTGTTTCAATTTGGTTTTAGAGTGGCAGGTGAAAATTAATTACTTAAAGCTATATCTCTCTCGCACTTTTATGAAAGAATTCCTATGAAAATGTTCTAAAATGTTCACAGTTGAATTGAGCTAAAAATTCACTCCACATCAGGCAGAGATTTATAACTTTTAAAATAAAAGAAATAAAGAAAAAAGTTGTTTATTACTAATGACTGAATGAAAGAATGAATTCTTTTTTGAAAACTAGCTAGATTATCCACACGAAAACAAAAGTAACAAGACTTTGCCAACAGATAAAATTACAACTTTTTCCCATAGACAAATATAATTTTGACACCGAATCTACATCTGCAGATTATCTTATCACCCGACACCAAAATTATTACTTACATTTTCGATTCTTCTGACACAATTTCACCTTTAACTTTATCGGCGAAACACAGTTGTCGAACTGTATAACGATATTGTTTACCTTTCTATGAATGAAATTCCTTATCCGTTTGAACAAGTACCTATTCAACGGCGGAATTCAAGTCATAAATCAGCAATGTAGTATGTATTCTTGTTCGAAGCAAAATTGTACAATTTTGCAAGACTCAGTCATCTATACGGTCCTTGAAAAGTAGGGATGTTGGTCAAAAATAATAGCTGCAATGAATAAGAAAAAGTTAATCTGCAAAAATTGAGATATCAAATTTGAAAACTCTTCAGGAATTGTTGATACGTCTACCATTTTTTCCTACTTACCTTCTAACTACGACTAATTTGTGTGATATCCGAAAGGACCTCGTTTCTTTAAAATTAATAAACAAAACCGATATCAATCATAGGCTGACAAATGAAGGTAGTTACGAGACTACAGCATTGTCGTTTCTGTCAAAGAAAAAAGTCTCAAGTTAAGTAAGAAAGATTATTCTCTTTTCATAGGTATATCTACTCGAAATACATACATCATGTTCAGGTCATTTAATTTTCAATCACTAGTTTCCGGCATGCCAATGAATTAAGTATTTTGCAAACACTGCAAATTTAACTGTAATAATTATTAGCTAAACATTTTAATTGAAAAAGTAAAACTTTATATCTACAGATAAGTAAACACTTCCTCCACTATCTCTTGACTATAAGAACATCTGTTGATTATATTTTTTTTACTTTTCATACATTTTTGGCCTCGGCTTCTGATTTACTTTTCTACTTTTAAATTGGTATGTAGTATAAGCAGATGAATAATTGTTAATTTCTGACCGGTCATTATTATAAACAAATACGGAACATTATTACAAATACCATTCACAATTCACTACCTTCATGAAACCATCAGAGTCATCTGGTTTCACAAAGGTGATTTATTTTATGATGAACCTGAATGCGGTCGACTGAGGTCAGGTCCAAATGAATGGGTTCAATGATCGTTGTCTTATCCTCTTCTAGCCCCTCCTTCTTCTCTATTCATAGCCGTCGCAATCTTGATGCCACACCAAATTACGACTCCCTACCGTGTTCCCACGTGCAATACTTTACCCGGGATAATCCTCCGATCAAGGTCAGCGTCTTTGAATGTACAAGTGACCGTCTTATTTTTTCTAGGTACCATCAGTTGCAATATAATGTTAAATTATGGTCGACACATTTTTAATGAAATAATGGATAACACCTTTTCTCCAGATCACAGAGAAGTTAGTCCAACAATCAATTAGGTCTTTTCAGTCGGAAAAATTGTTTAGAATTCTCCATACATATGTCACATTGAAAATAGGTTCCAGTACACGCTAAACAGGACTTTATATACATACCTTTATATCACAAAACGCATAGTATACGTGATATTTATACGAAAGCTGCAGGTATTTCAACTGTTGAAATTTCTCCGTGCGATAAAGATCTACACTGATAAGTGGCATCTAAATGGTCGCAAAATTTGGACTTTATGCTTTCTGTTAAATTTGGATAGTCTAATTGTAACCTTCACTAAACGAGCTCAGTTTTGCGAATCCTTAAAAAATTAAAAAAAGTTTCGAAACTGCCAATCAAAGAAAGAACGAGAGAGAGAAAGACTGATTGAATAATGGTCATTGCTTGCATCACGAGGAAAAAGATGAATAATGACCAAATTATTTGAGATTATTCAATTAAATGTTTGATCATGATTGTTACGTTGGATCCTGAATAATAATGGCTGTTCGCCATGCAGGATTCAGTATTAATCATAACTACAACGTCGGGTATACAAAAGTAATCGCATTATTGCTAGAAAGTTGACAATATTGGCGGTCAACAATTTATATTTCGAATCGTTTTCCCACGTCTGCCTTACAGTTAGCGAATTCCCACATTTATTTCGTTTGATAACGTGTGTAAATGTAAACGCACATTTTTCAGTTGTGAATATTGATAAACTGTGAAAATTGATAACGCTGCGAAAGTCAAATCGCCATGCAAATATTAATTCCTGAATTGTCTAACTAATCACAAGCGAATATTCAGATCGGATAAATAATTTAGCATGTAATTAGTGAGATCATAAATTAAAGTTAGTCGATAAACAGAGTTTTGTCACAGTTCTTCTGTTTTTAAAGTTCGAAGTCTTTTTATAACGTTTGTTAAGCTGATAAAAGGATAGAAAACAGCAAATGAAGATGTCAGTTGATCTAAGAATTCTATGAATCGTTATCACTGACACATGATATTTCTAGCAGAATTTTTTAGAAATTCGTTTTGTCGTGCGCAAATGCAGTTAAATGCTTTTCTTTGCACGCATGGTCAGCACAATCTTCGTACTGATGTGCACAGCATCTTCGAGAATATAAACGGTCATCCGTAACGTGTTAGCTTAGCATAATAACGGTGAATAAGTCATGCTTGCTAAATGAATACTTCCTCAGAATCGCATTACAATGTTACCAAAGTTAAACTTATCGTAAAATCGTTGTTGCATAAGGCATTATATACATTTTCCGCATATCCAATTTTATATTAGAAATTACTTTAAGATAAAAGCCATTTACCGATGTTTCTGCAAATATAGACCGACAGTCGGTTTCAAATGATGATATCTAAAGCGTTGAGATTTTTTTAATGGCAGTTGATACATGATCGAAAGTCATAAATATCAACATTTGTTTTATTTTTGCATTTTTATTTATAAGAAACTAGGAAATACATTAAAACTTGATTTAATTTATATTTTAATATTTTAATTTATTATGTTTTAATTTCAGTATTATGTAACATTATTTAATTGTCTTTTTTCTATTTAATCAATTTATAATCTAGAGTTAAATTATTTTTAATCATTGCATCATGCAATCATAAATTATTAGTATTAATTTTTCGATCGCGAAAATAAATTTTCATTCTGGCGCTCGTTATGATGCGAAGTGTACAATGTAGGAGGCTTTAAATGGGTGAAGGCAGCTCATACAATAGTCTCTAATCTTCAAGCAACAAGTGTTTCGAATCGTTTCTGTATTCATATCGATAACAAATAGACATCAAAACCACACACCTTAAAATGATTCATTCCAATCTAAAATCATCAGTAAATTTTGTGAAACCCACCATAAGTTTAATTAACACGCTGAACAGTACGAAGTTCAGAGTGACATTCAAATTTAATACTCTTACTTTTCATTTGCCTTGTAAAAATGTATAAAAAATACTTATATGAAAAGTATTTATTACAGTTCAGAAGAACATGTACATTTAAGAAGTAATATAAATTTGAATCTTAATGAAGATGTATTCAACGTTGAGTTGTTTATATTAACAATTAATTTTTTAGATTCTAAAAGGACGAGAACATACAAAATTGATTTTAAAAAGTAAGCGATGATAAACACTTTGTCGAGAAGACAAAATATAGCGACATGTTTTGTCGCACAAAACCAGCAAAACTGGAGTTACTTCTTTCTTCGTCTCTTTACATTTGTTCGCTGCGACCTGTGCGAATAAGGTTACTGGCCAGCCGTTCGAACTTTGCTATACAACAATAAACAGAATCATATTTTCATGTCGTTTATCATACATGATGTCTACAAAAAGAACATTAACAATACCGTCGATTTTTTTTTTATGAAAAGTTACTATTCAATTTAAAGCTCATTATTAAAAGCAGAATTTTCATAGGATTTATGAGTTATTTATAAATGTAAATGAAGTCAACTTGATTGTTGGATATAATTTGAAAAACTAATTTTTTATTCTCAAGTTGTTTTTATGCTTTGTATTTTCATAAAGCTTGAAAAGTCATACAAAATTATCGACGTATTATACTCCCGCGCAAGATGAGGTAGTTGTATCCGTATAGCTTCAAAATAATGGTTTCAAGGCTGTATAATATTCGCGTATAGCCTGGGGTTCGTTGCACTTTCAGTATGACTGAAACTCGAGGCCGAATACCAAACTCAGTTAAGTATTGATTAATTCCGAATTACAGTAATATAACTCGAATTATATTTTTCTTTAAGTTCAAGCAGCAGTATTGTCAGTTCCCGACCTATTTTTAATAATACATAGGAATATACTGATTGAAATATTAAATGCACGTAATTAAAATTCATCGTTAATTAAGAATTATTTTAAGTAATATTTATTATTACATTAATAAGCCGATTTATAAAGTACATTAAGTATGACTAATTAGTTTTATATGTATCTATTTATATATATGGATAGAATAAATAAATGTTCGAAAATAATTTTGGTATCGTCTTCCAAAGACGATAGTATAAAAATATATAAAATTTTTATATTTTTATGTGGGAACCATACAAACTTTCTATATGTTTGTTTATGAGGGTTTCTTTAATTTTTTTTAATACTAATATTCAAAAAAAATTTTTTTCAATTTATTATGACATAGTATAACTGTTTCCGTTTACAAAATATAATTTGAATTTTGAAGAAATTGAATGAATTGAATCTTTATCTAAACGGTTTATACTTTATTTTGCTTAAAATGCAAAATGATATGCTGAAGTACATTTTCGAATGTAAGATTATTCAAAATTGATGCATATATACATCATTGAACTTGTAATATGATTAGATGAATTTTGAAAATATATGATCATCTATTTGCGCCAGTTAAGTCAAATAAACTGTACCTTATAAATCATAATTATGCAAGTTTTAGTCAAATTACAATAATATAATGTAATAAGAAATAGACCATTTGTCGAAAAACTTAATTCTGGTGACCTCTGTTTGATGCGATCCAATTTTTTGATGTTATTTATAGAATTTTTTCAGTGAAAATATTCTTACTTCATTACAGTGAATTGTGTCAACAGGTGATTTCGATCTCAACGTTTCTTTTATTCCCCACAAGAGAAATCTCTCTATTTCAGCTTTATACGTTGAAATCTCAAATAAAATCAAAACAAGCTATTGCGCGACATGCAGCTCAGTGAACCTGCTAAGTTGACAGCAGGACATAGAGAAATTTTTTTTATCTCACTTCAACTGAAATCACGACTTACAAGATGTTTTTTGAAATCGTACAACTTGAAAAATAAAATATACTTTAAATAATGCCTCATCAACAGTAGTTCCTGTATTTTAAATTAGTCAAAAATTTTAATGTAACTGCGGATAAAACAATTTTTTATAAACAATGAAATATCAACATGCAGTTTTAATAACAATTCATATTTAATATTCCGTCATCTACGATACATATTTTTTAAAAATAAATGATGATTCATATAAATAACTATAATGATAATGTATAGATTCTTTCCGATAAATTTATTATATAATATAGACAATAAATACAATAAGTTTTATGTTGAAACTGATATTTCATTTTTCACTGACATTATTTTCATTATTATGACAAAGTATGTGATGGAATTAAGCGAATAAAGTAGATGTTATTTATTCTGTTTCGTTAACTTAGTAATAGATTTCTGATTTGAATATATCTTATTAATGATATTTTATAAAATATAACTAAGCTATTGACAATTAGTTTTTATACAAAACCTTATAATTTTCTTCGTGGAAAATTCTTTTATGAAAAATTACAATTACTAGTAAATGGCGATTTAAATAAAATATTATGTAGATAATTGAAAACAATTTTCTGTTATTCGAATTATTCTAAATGCTTTCATTCGAAAACATATAAGTAGTTAATTTTTAATTATTCTAATTCTATGGTTTCGCTACGTATCATTTTAAAACACGCGAATGAAATAGTGTTATCGATTTTAATTACGTGATAATATGTAATAACAGTTGAGTCTTTCTTAGCAGAGTGGTAAGACATTATAAAAAAATATATATAACCGTGTAAATGGTTTTATGCCTATTATAGTACTAACATCGAAACTTTAAGAATGAGTTAAATTTAATATTGCAAGCATGAATAAATTAAATACAAACCATCTTTAAAATCATCATAAATGCCTGACGTTTAGTATTGTTATTACTTTTATTTTGTACAGATACTGTGACAATTTTTCAAAAACAAATTAATTAGAATTACATAAAAATAGCATCACCACAATGCTTGTCACAATACGCGTTTTGCAAGTTCAAATTCAACGATTTATCAAAAATATTATCACGCGTCCAAAAAGTGACGGTATTTTTGACACATATTTATATCGTCATTACAAAGTTTTATTAGTAATTATAGGATACTGGATTAATCAGAACGTATTTATTCGATTGTGTATATTGATATATACATTTATAGCACTTCTAGTGGTATTTCCAACTCAGGTATTTTTATTTCATTGATTTTCATGAGAATGATTCGATAAATTGTATAATAATATATGAATTATAATCAAAATTCTAGATTTGTGTGTGTGTTCATTTGTATTACAAGTTTTTATCAATTTTTGAATGTTTTAAATACAATTTTCAGAAAATTAATCATGTGAATACGTTATTACACAGGGTGAAACCTTCTAATAATTAAAATAGTGTTATTTTTGGGTTAGGCAAAATTAATTTATTTTATTTAATTTTTACAAGTTTTTAAGATACAGCTTAATTTTTTGCCTTCTTGAGGCACATTGTCAATTTCAATAAAACAGAGAACGGTTAATGTATGGACTGATTGGCAATATTAAGTGTTTCGACATACGCAGACACTGTGTCCCACAACAATTGGTTTTTTAACCTTTATTGAATAATGTTGTCTGATGTGAATACTTCGAGTCGATTCTCCATTTCTCCTCTGTGCTCAACGTTTACAGTAAATAAATAGGAATTCGAAATAATAATAGATTTTCATAGTAGAAGCGCATTTAGGGTTTGTTTGTCTTTGCCATTTTGCACACGGGTATAAAAAATATTCCTCATGTATTGAAAATAGGTTAAATAGTAAGATATTTTACGTCACTACGTTGGTAGCCCGAAGGACAACTTCGGGCTACCAACTTTTTCGGTAGCCCGAAGGACAACTTCGGGCTATCAACTTATTTCGTTTTCTCGTTACATAAACTATTGTACACGACTCTGTAAAAACGAATTATAGGTTAGCAGCCCTTCTGGCTGCCAACGCAACACTTGTTTCTTCATTGTTGTGAAATATACTAATTTTGCAACACGGCGATGGAAAGTGCTATTTCCCGCCTTATAAATCGGGAGGAAAGTACATGATTCCCGACGCGTAGCTCTGGAATTCTACTTCCCACCGTATTTTAATAGGGTGGAAAATTATACTTCCCGTCACACTTTAATTATAAAATGGCCGAGAGAAGATTATTGGAATCCAATCGTCGTTGCCTATAGTTCTGTAGATTTTTGTAAATGAGACATATACTTCATTTTGGTAATCACGGTCGAATCAGTAGAGTCTGGAACCTCTCTGTTGTTTCGTCAACTCTCTAATATCATATAACCTCTTGTTGCAGATGTAGATCTCAGGTAGCTCAATTTACACCGTATGCCTGCCGTAGAGCAAGTGCCTTCAGTCATCTCACGATCTCTGTTATATAGCCCCACGCGTGTGACTGCTGCACCACTAAGAGAGTGGCGAATTTCTATTGGTGTGGTGATTAAACCTGTAAGTGTAAATAATAGATCGTGCTGGATAGTTCATGTCACTTGTTCTTCGATGGGCATACGATGCAAATCGAACCTGCTTAGACCTCAGCCATGGCAAAGAGAGGACGCGTTTATGGTACATTAAACTAACATACTTCTTTATCGCAGCTCGGAAGGAAGAAGTAGGCATCTCGCTCGCGCAACTGACTCGTCGGGAATGGCCTGTTTCCCTCCCTAGTTGCGTAATCTAGTCCTGAATATTCATCCTGCAATTCTACGCTGAATTCCAACCTTTTATCTCCGGTAGCCTTCTTTCTCCTATATATATATATCGAGCCCTGACTCTTAAAAAACATTGTTTACTTAACTTTTGTAGGAGTCATTTAACATGATTTTATTTAGCATTTTAGTGTTTTCGGAGACCTTATGATGTTTGACTAATAAGTGAATTTGTTATTTTATGTCACACCCTGGTATTTCAGACTTGGATTCATAATCGTTGTAAAATCGATTGAACAACGATTCAAATGATGTGAAATATAACCATATGGAATAAATAGTTTCCTATCTACGGTTGTTGCCGGTTGTTTTTTTGTCGATCAGAAATGTCTTCAGCTATATGTACGGTTGAAATGATTGGTGTCTTCAGGAGTTATCTAGAAATACCTCAATGTATCAGGTATACATAAGGGCCAAAATAATGCTGCTAGATCTACACTATCCTTTTGCTTCTTGATTAACATCAATTTCGTGGTCTTTTAGCGTACGCAAACAATAAAAAGTCAGACAAGCATTGTACGAAACTACGAATTGGAGGTATGCGGTGGCTGCCGTTTTTAGTGCCTTGGTTGATTTTTCGTAAGGTCCCAGCGCTTTCCTGAAGAAATTGGTCGCCTCTACCTGCTCTTCTTAGGTACAAAATGTGATATAATACAGTTCTACGTGGTTATCTGTCACGTTCTTTCCGATTAATCGTAAAAAAGTGTCTCCACCACCTGTCCATCATTCGCGTGTCGATCGACGAATAGTACAAAGCACTGTATTCTCTTGTAATGGCTTTGTAATGAAAGCTTCACGGGTTGTTCTCTATATCTTTGCTACTGGCTTACCACTTCTTTCATTTACTCCTTTGAATCTCTGCTTAGTGATGTTTCTTTGCAATTCTATATTCGTCCGAGGCAAGATTACCTTTCGGTCACCATATGCTTGTTGGGCGATAATCAAATTGACGAATGCGTTCGATATTCTCGTCTGCTGAGTTGAAGGCAAATCCGTCTTAGGTCTGCGATTTCTGTTACCTGCCAATATATTGCTATATTTTTCATTGAACCATTGTCAAAATTAATTTATCAAAAAGATGAGTAGTGTGCACTTTACGATTCAAATGTCTAGAAAAGCTTTTCACTTTCTTGCTGAAGACGTTCCATGTAAAAAGTCTTTTTATGTCAAGTCTCTGTGCGCATAAAATATTTCATAACATATCACAATAACGTTCGTTAAACGAACACAATTCGTTAGTTGAACGAAACTTCCGACTACGTAGAAGAAGAACGCAAAGAATTTGATCCTTTGCACATATAAAAGTTTGAACTCCCTGATATACTTTACATTCGACTCGGAAAACATGCGGTTGCTTCTTTCATAATTTGAAGAGTCCTTAAAAATTTGTTCGGCCAAAATTTACATTGGCCTTAATAAATTAAATTAGTTCTTTCGCTCTTGATGAGATAGAGTTTAGTTTATCAAACTTGAAGCAGCAAAAGTTCTCTTTATATTCGTCGTCATGTCACTGCTAGCTGCGTTTAATATGAGTAGTCTGCGTATGTTACTGTAAACGAAAAATCATTTCTAATGTACCGGCCGACGTCTAAAAAGTCATTATGGTTGTAAGGCGAATGAATTTTTGGAATTAATAATAGTCTATTTGGTCTTTTTTAACAAATTTAAAAATTTTCAAGTCCGAGCATGGATTTGACAAGAAAATATGGTGTGCCACGATTACCGTATGTTGTTCGTGCGTTGTTCACACTGCAAAATTGGTTGATAATCATTCCATATTTGAACGTTGTTTAGCCATGTCAACTTAAAATAATCAATAAAACATTTCATATTATTATTGATGTTATTGGAATACCATTGTTTACCGATATGCATTGTAAAGTGACATTTGGAATGTTACAAGAAATTAATGAAAATATAATGAGAAATTTAAGGATGAAGCTACTCGCAATCGGGAATGGAATTCAGGAGCCATTAAAATAGTTTATATTTTCGATATAAGAAATAAATTGGACGATTTGAATTCTCGATAAAAATTAAACATCACTGTAAATGAAATAACAACAAACGCAAACAACAAGTCTCAGAGATACGAATAATTTATGTGTTGAATAAAACTAATTCCCAATTACAAGTTTTAGCGACGGAAAGGAGAAGGATGGAAACTATGAAAGCCTCGATCAACCAGAAGCCAAGAACTGCTGCAAAATGAGATGACAATATCTGATGAAGTACACTGACACTCGACAAGCTCAGCTAGAATAGCAGCCACCGTCTGTCTTAAGGTACATCACCGCAGCATCATAACAAATCGCAAGGCCACTCGTAGCAACATCAACCAGAAAGAATTCACGGGCGTAACTGTCAGCTGACACCCGAGGGATAGCAGCGAAGCACATGCTCATATCGACCGACTCAGAGTAGATCCAGGTGGCGCGGCACACCATATCGTCACAGAATGCCGGCACAATGAGATGGACTCAATTTAATTAATGACTGACTGAAGGCAAGGTCCGACCGGGCAAGCTGAGTGAATAGATCAGGGTGAGAGTGTCAAGTGATGAGAATCAAGCAAGATGGAAGCATTCGAGGCATTTTTAATGTGCCAGGCAGCGATCGGGAGAGAGAGACGAGCTGGTGGCTGTGGTTTATGGGAGTACCCCATTATCTCTACTCCCTTTTTCTACCAAAAATTTGTTCTACTGTATTTTTTTCTACTAATTATATTATATACCGTTTCTTTTCTACCAAATACTATTTTTATACTACCATATCAAAAGTTCGAAACTTATTCAAAAGTGACGCGTCGTTAACAATTTCACATACAACTGTCATAATATCATAAACAACTGTCATTTGACGTTGTTACTTTCTGGTTTTTGTAGCTCATTTATTTAAAATCATGGTTGTCGAGTTGATACAAACCAATCCAAGTCATTTATTAAACATAGACGGGTATTTGTATACCAAAGTAAATTGAAAAAAAATGGCCGAATAAATTACAAATGTAAAGACGAATGTAGTGTGCGTGCCATAACCATGGCATTTTTAACTCATAGACAAGTAGTTAAGGTATTACAAGGTCTTAATGAATCACCCCATTGATCAAACCAGAATGAAGTTTAGGCTCAAAAAATGAACTATGAAATTACACGAGAAGCCGTGGAGCACTCGGAAGCACCACCGGCCCAACTTTGCCGCACAGAACTTCACGACGTTCCTTCTGCCGTGTTTGCCAAGCTTCCCGACAGGTTCAATTTAACCAAGTCGATCTAGCGAGCCCGACTTCAAAACATGCCGACCGATTCAAATGCGTTAGAAGATCTTCAAGAATTGTCTGAGCTTTATACAAAAACGTTCGAAAAGTTTTTTGTTGTACGATGCATTTGTTGAAGACGAAGTAGATGAAGTTGTACGAATTTTGGTGTTTTCAACGAAAAACATCTTCAGATTCGTTTTTCAAGGTACGTTTATACTTGATATTTCATAATTTCTAATGATAGAATTTAAAGAAGAGATTACTTTCTCAGGTTGTGCCGCACATATTCTTTCTATTATTTGCCATCCTTGTTACTTTCACGCAAACTATTCGTGGCTCAGAGAAGAAGGCTGCATTCCCTCTCGTGTATGGTCGGAAAATAGGGTAAAGTATACATGAAGATATTCGAAGTTGTGAACGAAGTCTGCATGAGATTCGCTATTCATCGCATTTCATCCCTGTCAAATAGATTTTGAATTGGGGATTATCAACGTTGTCAATGCAATTTTCAACTTTACTCTGAAAGCATGTTTTTCTACGTACGGCAGTCGGTCTTTCGGAAGATTCAGGCAGAAGGCCTGCAAGAATCCTACAACAGCGAAGAAGACAGAACAATAAAGAACGCCGCAAAACTGATGCGCATGACAGCGTTCGTGCCGCTAGAACATGTTGTCGGAGCTTTCGATATGGTTGTTAACGGTTTCCCTGATTCTTTGAAACTCATCATAAATTATTATTCATATGATTATTTCTTATTTTTCCTTTCCATCGTAGCCTTCTCATTCTTACATTCGAGTCTCAGCTCGAGGAGACGTTGCGCTGTACCACCGCGGTACCTTCCCCACTTATGGAACATGTATAATTTGACGATGCAAAATTTAGCCTGGACGGTGGAAAAATTTATCTGAAGGTTAGCATACCCGTTTCTCGATTGTTGTTGGAAAAAATCACCCAATTTTATATGCCTGTTAGAAAAGGAAGATCAAGAAATTAGCAACAAACCAAAAACCGTATTTCTCATTTGGTTCTGTAATCTGAAGATGAAAAAGATGACATTTTGAAATACTTGTTGAGTGTTGGGCATCTGATTCAGTTGTAAAATAAATAAAAAATATATTTCAGAATAGTAGAAATTAGATATTAGAATAAGAAAAAAGAGTAAACAAATAATTGGTATAGAAAAAGTCAGTAGAAAAATTGGAGTAGAAAAAATGGAGTAGAAAAAATAGAGTAGAAAAAAAATCGAACAATCGTTGTTGAGATTCGTCGAGGTTAGTCATCCTTCTTTTATCATGTAGCATCCGACATTTTTCTCCCGACCGGGACTTAGCAAGTTCTCGAAATTAGATCGAGATAATACGCACTTTTTAATGAACCCACACCAAAAAATGAACTAAAATTGTGAGACTTGTTCTTTGTGATTCTTTTCTGAGCCTTAGATGCTAGAATAAATATTGGTTTAAATCAAGTCCTATCGGGAGATTCTAATCCTTTCAGATATATTAATCTTGGGCTCGTTTACTTAATTCGTTTACCAAATTGACAATTTATATTAGGATGATAATCATTTAGACTGATTTTTGTGATTTAATCAACTTTAACTAATTAATTGTAAAATGATAATACAAAGTTAAATTGAGTATGAAATTTAACTTGTAAAATAATAATTATCATAAACTATATGACTCGTAGTGATATTATTTTATAGGACTCTGAAACCGGGCTGGGAATAAATTTCTTATTTTTTCGTTCTGTGAAAGAAGAAACAATATTACAGCATGTTTTGTTATTCTAACAAACTTTCAAAGTCGCAGGCCATCGCTGTATTTCTTATTCATCCTGATGGTTCGCACCTGCTAAAACTCGTTCGATTGGAATGAAATAAGCATCTTTTCACTTCAGCTCGTGAGAAAAAAGCACTGTACGCATTAATGGTGGTTTTTCTGAAATCACACTAATATCTGTCGACTTTAATCCATGAAAATAATTTCGCAAATATTTAGAAAACATCAGAATACCCTTTTTCTGATTTTTCACTCATCAAAATATAACACAATGGAACGGATTAGCTAACATGAAGAACACGAATTGCTTATAATTGATAGAAAAATTTTGTTACACTACGAAATGTGTTATTTCCGACCTATTTTTCTGCCTTCGGCAATCACTTTAAATTATCTTTAATTGACAGCATAATAATTTTTTTTTTCGTTCAATACATCTATCAAAAATTATTAATAGTTTGCCATCGATTTTTGTTATTTGGGTGTCAGATAATTTTAATTTACTGTTGCTCGTCGGCAATAGAAGCAAAGATTGCTCTTTGTATCGAATTCTTCGCTCCTTCCAATTTCTATCTTTAATACTAGGAAGATTGCCTAGATTGCCTGGCGCTACAATATTTAACGTAGGTTCCAATTCCGCTATTTCTGCTTTGCGTTCAATGGAATTTAGAACAACGTCTCTTTGGCGTTCGATATATGCAGCGTTCATTATGCTTAACATCTTTTATAATATTCACTGAAAATGTATGCAATTGTTAGTAATAATTTCTATTCACCTTTGCTCGATTGTATAAATTTTCAGTGTATGTTATTCGCTTATGTTGTTCAATTTTTGTATTTCTGTGACTTAACACAAATTTAGTCTCATTTCATATTTTAGTACTTTAATGTTTGAAGACTAACGTTGAGAACTGATAAGATTTTTATTTTCAGTAAACGATAATTCTAATATGATTTCTTAATTTCAACAGAATATAATTTATATTCAGCTTAAAGACATTTTTGTTTTTTTCTTTCATAAATATAAAGAAATATTTTTGAGATGCATAAGAATATGTGACCCGGGAATTTTTCGCGTATTCTATTTACATAATGGGAGAGCAAGAGGTATTTCAATAAATTCTCCTTATGTCGCAGTAATTTCTACCTTCATCTCTGTAAGTACTTTCTGGAACACCGTCTAAGAGCTTAGAACAGAAATTCGGTTTCATTTGTTATTATATACCTTGCCTGCAGGACATCATGAGTGTACCTAAATCATATCATCGACGATATAGTATACTTTTTTTTAATGTTTCTATTTCTATATTAGCGAAATGCTATTTTCTAAAACTTTTAATCGTGAGGAAGATAATCTTTATATATTCTGTCTAGTTTTTCAAGTCGTGCGTAACAGCTTTCCGTTTCCTTCTGTAATTGCACTATGTTGCTCCTAAATCTTAAAGACAAAATCCCTCGTTCAAAAACCCGGTTTTCAAAATTGTTTCTTCCAAAATCTGGCCGAAACGTTTTTTATCTTTAACGAAAATAACTGTTTTCACTTCCAGTCGTATGACCCCTTTTTAAGTTTGATGAATTGAATGAATATCTGCTACGTTTGTTTAATCTTTAATTATTTTCACACTTGGAAAATAGCCGTGTAACTTGATCATGACTACGTCTGGCTTTATGTTTTACCTTTACTCGTTTCTTTAAGTGTTGCATCCATCTTATTTTCCTCAACACCTTATTGAAGTCCATTGCTTTGATACTTTTGACTCGTCGAAAGCCCAGTGATGTATTTTATTCGTCAATCTCATTTTTGTTCGATTGTACTGATTAAGGCTGCTGAATAGAGATTATTAATGAGAAATATTTTGTTTGAACAAATTCATCATGAAATATACTGTATGCATAAATCATACTTATACTTGTTTAAAATTAAGTAGATCGCTAAATTCAAAAATAGTGTATAACAATATTCTTTATAGTGGGTTAAAGAACAAAATCGTATAACAATTAAATCCATAAGAAGATACCCTTTTTTAATGAGAAAAGGCGTTGAAAATAAATAAAAATGCTCGAAAAAGAGAGAGAAGGATTGAGAACTCCGAATGGCTCACACTATCGCTTAAAAAATATCGTTCGAAGAAGTTATCAATTACAAAAGAAAAATACTAAAATAAAAAAAAAGATACTCAAAGAGGCAGACAGATCCGGAAACGTCTCGGAGTTATTCCCGTGTCTGTAGGAGTCGTGGCTCTGGAAGATGATGAGCACGTGGCCCTCGATGGTCGTCGAACGTCGGAACCCATCCAGCGCCTGAGATTCGCTTTCGGCAGGTTTGGTCGGCAGCGTCGAGAGTCACGGTCCAGCTGGGCTGGTCGTCAATGGGACCTTGCAACTCCTGGTGGTGGACCTCAGGATATACTCCGCTGGCTCACAGATGACGTGATGTCTCAACGATCTAGCTTGTTGGAGCTTGCCTCATGACTATCGGCATTACATCAAAAGCCACGAATTTCGCGAATCCGTGCTTTTATCATTCTGACGATAGTCTTTCAACTAGAAGAGGGGCTACATTCCCTCTCTCTCTCTCTCTCTCTTTTGCCTATACTAAATACATATATGCTGCCTAATGTAGACAGATGGCTATTCACATTATTCCCGACATATTTTTTTAAAAAACATTTGTCAAAAGTGGAAACTCAGAATTAAGATTGTAAGTGATCAAACGAGATTTTCGAAGGAACACTTTTCGAAACCAAACATGCCGAAACTTTTTTAAAATACTTTATGCTATAAATAAAAGTACATATTAATTTAACTTTTGGAATAAAAAAAATAATAAACGAACGACATCACCAATGGATATAAGTCTGCTAAAGATTGAATTTTTAGTAAGCCCATAATTCGTCTCGAATGCATTATAAAATACAGGGTGATCGTTTTAAATTGACATAAGTGAGGATCTCGAAAAACATACATCTAACTGAAAAGTGTTTTCAATAGAAAGTTAAGATTATCAAAGACGACATCTAGCAGCACTGAAATCAGGTACTTCCTCCTCCTGGAAATGGATGGAGCGGGAAGCAACTTTGAAATCTTAAGTAGAAACCCCTATTTTTTTGCGGATTCAGATTTTTTGCATTAAAACAAGAAACTTTTACTCAGAACATTTCTCCGAAATCAAAAAAGATGTCGCTTTGACCTATCAATTTGTTTTTTGCGATTTTGGGTTGAAATTTTCGAGAGAATACAGTATCTTATCTAATATTCTTCAAATTTACAAATCGAAAAAATGCGTAAGATTATTTTTCAAGAGCTCTTCTAGTGAACTGTTAACCCCACCCTCTAAATTTTAAAATGATGGAACTAAGTGGAGTGTTTATATATTAAAAATAATTAACTATTCTCAGCGATACCCGGGAACAATGATATGGACGGAGTAACCTTTCTTCCATTCGGGGTGTTTGATTATTATAAGGCAAGGAAAATGATTGATCCTCTTACCTCTCCTTATCGGGGTTCTGGATTTCCGGAAGTTCCGTTGCTTCGATTTTAATTCAATCAGTTGCTGAAAATGTGCACCTTCCATTTGGATACAGTTATTAATTCAAACTTTAAACGCAGCTGCAAAATTTAAAAGCAGGTCTAGTATAATTTTGATGCAATTATTTTTAATCCATTCTATCATGTTCTGTCGAGTAGTAGATACTTATATCTACTATTATCATATTATACACTTTATCTTTAAAGTGACTCAACAAAAAAAAATCCAGCAACGTAATGATTAGTGATTAAGGAGGAAAAATTACGCAACTATTTCTACCAATCTAACGTTATGGCGGCATACTGTACTGAACAAACATCATGTTTGAACCACTAGGTCTGTCTTATTGTTAAAGGTAACTCTTCTAATACAATCGGTAGCTCATCATTTAGTAAGTTGCGGTATTTTGCTCCATTCAATATGATTTCCAAAAATAATGGGCCGATTAGTTTTTCGCCTATAATACCGCACTAAACATTAATAATGCAAAAACATAAATATTAATTTTCAAAAGATAGTAACTCTTTGAGATCTGAAATTAAATTCGCGTCTGTTTACGGTATAGTCAGATTGGTAACGCAATTGTGTAGAGTGGGAAAGTGGTGAAAAGTATAGGTCTAACACTGTATAATTAATTAGTTCTTCAAAAACTATTGATCACATGTCTTTTCGTTTTCTGAATTTAAAAAATATCTTACACGATACTGCACCATCTGTAAAATGTCGACCCAAAATTGCAAGAAAACGAGTTAATGAATTATAGTGAAATAAGAAAGAAAAAACGAAATTATCTGAGTAACAATTGCTTGTTTTTATGTAATAAATAATGGATTTCAGTTCATGCTTTCAAAGTTGTCCCCCGCTCTACCCATTTCTAGGGAGAGAGAGTGGCTGATTTAAACACTGCTGGATGTCCTCATTGTTAATATTAATTTTCTAATCAAAACAGTTTTCCGTAGGATGTGTATTTTTCAAGACATTCAGTTGTCTCAAGTTGAAACAAACACCCTGTATATCATATAAAAAATGTAGGATAATCGTACTTTTGTTTAAGCAACCTCATAATTTTATATTTCACGTATTTCTAATTTTAATTCAATAAAATAATGAGATTGCAACAAATCAGATAAACATTTTTTCGTTTCAGGCTAAATATTTAATAATAAATTACCATAGTTTCACAAAAATTTCGACGAATTTGATATATTTTCTGGGTGCCATCTATTTAATTTGCTTGTTTGTTTTAAGGCTGCTCTATAACGATACGGTAAATATCTTCCTATTGAATTTTATTTTATTAATTTATCCATCCTAATTTAGACTTAAAAGAAAACATTTATTAAGTAACTAAAGTTGAGTACTTGTTCTTAAGTATGTGTTGTTTTTAATATTTGGCGTGGACTCTTCAATGACTTTTCCACACAAAAATTCTTACCAATTTACAAGTAGTAGTTTTTGGAGAAGTTAGTCAGTTTTCCGAAGATACATAAAGCGTTATTTTTCTTACGGGGAAAAATTATATAACCATAAAACGTGTCGCTTATTCAAAACTTCGTAGGTCGCTAGAGCATGTAGTTTATTTCTGAGTTTGAACTTTCGAATGTTAAACAAACTTTTTTCAGGTAATCAAATAAGAAATTGATTACTTAATTCATTGATAAGTGTTTGATTATCTAATATTCGGACCTCGCTTGAATTTGCTAGATTTGAAATTCTTTGCATGACTTATTGTACTGACACAATAAATAAATTCTAATGTATCCAAAATAAAAACACTTGTAACTCATTGGATCACCTTGATTCTTGATTTTATTGCCGATACCAAGTGGTACTATGTCAGGACTAAATATAACCCCGCCGATCTTTCTTTACGCAGCGTGTATGCCAATGACCTACGTGCTATGTTACGGTGACACGAACTTCTCAGTAGCTTCCTTTAACTGCTACGGCTTGACCGGTAGACATATGTATCTTTCTTGGAGTTCCTATAGAGTTTTTGAGGTTTTATACTCGTAATTCACTACATTACTAAAGGTTATAGGGATAATCACCCGATGGTTTCCTGACATAACTGCTCCTCCTGGTGTAGACCCAGTCGATGCTTTTGGGTTGAATTTAACGTTTAATCGATAGTAAAAACTGTTACAGAGTTGCCAGTGCCCTTGAGAACTCAACATATTGAAAAATAAACGACCGAAATCCATTTAAAATACTCTGAAATCTTTTCATTAACGAGTCAGGAGTACTTCATGTAGAGTAGTAACAACGACTCTAGTCTTTTGTTTTCAGCGTAGGACTCTATAATCTTAAATCGTATTTTATGTACATAGCTATGTTTACCTGCATAACAACTAAAGCGATAAATTAAGAAATCGTGAAGAATTACTCTTATACATTGCTGTAATAGAGTGGTTTTGCGTATGCCAACGCATTCCGAGTTTTATGTATAACAATAGAGAGACTAATTTTCGAGTGAGTAACGACCTTGCTTGCGCCTTCAAACTTGAAATCGCTAATGAAAATAAAAATCCAGGATACTTAAAGATCAAATCATCTGATCGTTTATTCTACCAGCGGCTCCTTAATTTCAGATATCTTTGAATGGCTGGGGTATATATTATTGAGTATCACATCAAACGCATTATTGGAGTTTGAACTTTGACAACCGAGAAGTGTGTCTCTTTAATAT
>JABFQD010000306.1:0-29114 GCA_022817045.1 Psix sp. ZL-2020
TTTTTCAGTATTATGTTACTTAAATAGAAGGAAATGATTTGTTAGTTTTGAAACAATATCTGACTTTTAGTTTTGAAGTTGTTGAATGAAATGTAACATTTTTGCCACATTCGCCATAAGAGCCCATCTTATTTTAGCCAACTTTGAATCAAAATATCTCAGTTTTGAGTGGCAAGAATGAAAAGAAAATTTGCTAAAACATTAAACGCAATACCAACAGTAACATATTTCAATTACATCCGAATCTAACTATTTTGAGTCAAGTACACGACTACCTTAACCGGTTCGAAAAAGAAGTAAAACATATCAAATAATTTACCTATATATAATTCTACTTTCATGAAGATATTGTAAGCCCAAAACCACGCAAGCTGAGTAAAATACAGCCCGTGGTTCGCCGAACACATCAGCATGGATGTGCATCATCAAATCTCCTCCAGCGGCGTATTCCATTACAAAACATACATGAGCCTATGTAATAAAAAACATTCGTCTTGATTTGTCACTCTTGAATGAAAAGTACAGTAAACTATATATTAGTAATTGTATATTGTAAACATGTACATCGAATTCAAATTGAGTTTGACTTTTGTTTCTACTAACGAAACTCGTCTTACTAATAATTAAATAGCATTGACCAAGATGAATGAGCTTATGATTAATTTAACGAATTATAATTGGTCCATTTGAGCACATAGAACTTACGTCAGTCTGGAAGCACGCAAACAAATTGACAAGGAACGGATGGCGTGTCGCGTTAGCCACTTCGAAAATTCGTTTCTCTGACAACAAAGATTCAACCTCGTCTCTAGCAATGATGTCACCTTTTTTCAGCGCCTTGATTGCAAAGTATTCCCCAGTGTTTCTGTACTGCGACAGTATCACTTTGCCGAAATGTCCACGTCCGAGCACCGACAGCAATCGGAAGTTCTCGAGAGTCATTCCGGTCATTTGCGAGTGTCTCCTCGACTCGTAGGCGCTGTCTCGATACTGCAACGATCGCGACGGCATCTCGTAGACCACCTGAAACAACGATACCTTGAAACCATTTCATTCCCATTAGCGGATTTCAAGAAGCCACAACAAATGTTAATTACACGGGATTTCCATTCACGAATACACTCAAATGACGTTTTGGAATTCGTGCGATTTGAATACCATGATTTGGAGTTAGGTCTTTTATACACATACAGGTAGATTCGATCTTTTGAGCTGATGAAAACACCAATGTTTTCTCCCAAGGGGATATGTATGTTGAGAAGTTTCTGGTCGAAAATGAAAGATTGGACAGATTCTGAGATTGATGATTGGGCTTTTTGTCAACCCGACGATTGTCCAATGGGAATCCTGTAAGTCATCCGGAGAGCAAAACCAGATGCAGCATTCGTGCGAGACAGAGGCATGCCTTTGGTTAGATAATTACTGTTTGGTTAATACACCCATAGCTGCGCCGTTTCATTCGGTTCTGTTAATGCGTGATTGAAAAGCATCGATGGAATTTGAGTGGAGATTACGAAGGTTTGAGAAATGGAAGAGGACGAAATATCAAAACAAAATGGAGAACCAGTTGTGAGGAAGGAAAATGAATGAACGAAAGAAAGTCATGCTGTTACATATTTTAGAGGAAAGTACCTCATCCTCGGGGAACTCGACGACAGGTTGGGGCGAGGGGGTGCGTGGAGAGGGTGGTGCAATCAGCACAGGTCGGGGCTCCGTGACGAGGGGCCTCAAGATCGCACCCTGAGACCCCTCTTTATCTTCTTTGTGCAAGAAATCAAATTCCTTTAATGCCCTCTGTAACTATATTGCTATCTCTCTTAGATTCCAATTTCAGCAACCAAATTATTGTTTAATGTTTATTTATTAGATAGATTAGATTCATGGACATGAAAATCGTTTCTCCTAGCTGTAAATGTGGCGCTGTAATCGTTCAGTTGCCCTTTTACGAACTCGTTCGAGTCGTCATTTGATTGTATACGATGAAATTATATAGTACTTCTTTTCACCCCATAATTGGATAATATTAAGTTTCAACAAAACTGTGTTAAACGACAAATCCCTGTATTAATTGAATTTCAGTGTTTCTATGAAATTAGTTCATTATTGAGGTAAACAATTGCAAAAATCGAGCGTTAATAAGTAGAGTTAATAAATAAATCACGAAATTAAGGTGGTAACAAAATTACAACTCTCGCTCTGTTTTAAGTTCAAATGTGATTATAAAAATGAATCAAACTTGGTAATAAACAGTTCTATTTCTTCAAATGTAAAATGTGTTTGAAAATGGAAATGCAAAATGAATCCTGAAAATGCAATATCTGTTTAATGAAATTAAAAAGAAGTCATTATAAAGTGTAAAGTTTGTTTTCGCTAAAAAAGAAATTGCTGTTCTTTTCTGAATGAAGTGTCTTCTTCAATGTTAAAAAATATACAAGATTAACGGTAAAGAATAATGCAAGATAAGTCTAAGACAAAAAACAAAGGCTTTCAAGTCTCACCTCTTGGTCAAGTTTTGGTGGTGGTGGCGGTGGCACTGGCATCGATGGTTTCTTTGTGGCAGGAGTAGGTGGCGGGGGCGGAGAATGTTCTGGAGGACTTGGTAAGCTAGGAGTTTCGTTTACGACATTGACACCGAGAGGTCGTGCACCTCCGAGACCTCCTTTTTCAGGATCTGGAACTTCCCCAGGAGTCTCAGCTTTGTCCTCAACAGTTGTATCGTATATGGATTGCGTTGATTGAGAGCCTTTTGTAAAATGAAAAATAATTGACCAACCATAGTCTACGATAATTGATCTTTGATTTGAAAAATCATTCTTCCGAAATATAATGAATTTAAATATTAAATTACACAATAATACAAACATCAAATGTGAAATTACTGTGTAAAATAATATAGTAAAGTTGTGCAAAATTGGACGCAACATTTGATAAGTAAAATATATCCTGTTTTACCAGACGAAGGACTTTCGGAATTTCTTGTGTTGTGTACAGTCGGCATTGATCGTTTGATAAGTCTTCCCCAGGTAGCAATGTTGATATTCATTTGTTTGGCGCGTGGTAAGTTCTTCACCTGTTGCTTAAATATTTTTCTTTGTCGCTGTAATTTTGGCTTTCTCGAGATCATTGGATTTAAAAATTTGATTTCAGCAAACAAAAGTCCTTGAGGCTCTAGCTGCAGGGCCATTCCGTGTCGAACGTCATCAATGAATTCCTCTAAGCGCAAAAATTTCACGGCACACAGCGACCGCCAGTCTCTCCAGTAGATTCCGATTTCTAACTCTCGTGACTTGTCGAGTTCGATTGAAAACCTAGATGACCGATTGTATATTTAAAATAATTATGATGTCAAATTCACGCTGATATGATTATCATTAAACAATGCATTTAAACAACAACAGCGTATTTGTAAAAATTACCTCTGATCCCAAGCTTGTTGTGAACATGGTCGCCAACTAGTTTGAGCTACCGTTTGATTGTCTAATTTAATAACTGCCATTATGTCATCTAAAAATAAATATTGCATTAAATAATATGACCCATCAAATTCAATTTAGTTGATTCAATCTTTTGATATTTACTGCTAGTTTCGTCTTTAACGCTATACGATTTACTCGAACTGCGACCGGTAACACCTTTAACAAAGCTGCGTAAATCAGGGCTTGCTGGATGTTCTCTTCGTGTACGTCCAGGCACCTCTTCTGCTAAATCTTGACATCCCATTAATCTCACCTGCGTTGCAAATAATCATTAATAATAATAGACAATTTCCATCTATAGTTCTAAGTGAAATGATGAAAACCAAAATGACTAGAAACAGAGCATTTTCTAGGGACAAGCAATTTTGAATCTGTTTTACCATAGGAAAAAAGGATTTTTGGCTAGAAAAAGTATGTTTTTTATTGCAAAATCTATTAGAAAATCTTCTTCTTTTTAGAAAAACACTATGAAAACAAAACTATCTTCAGAAATTGTTCATTCAAGAAAAAACTTGTCTAACGTTACTTAATCATAAAATACATCTTTTTTGCACGTTATTTGGAGTAAACAAATATGTTTAAACTGAATAATCCCTAGAAAAGAAAAAATTGTCAAGGGATAAAAACTTTATAAAAAACGACTGAACAAAATACTGAATAAACAATTTGATAATTAGATAGAAAGTGACCTCTAATTGGCCAGTAACAGCTGCGCATCTGGTTACTGACGCAGGAACTGTAGGTCTTCCCTCCAGAGGTCCTCGGAAAGGTTGCAACGAAGTGTACGTAACTGGTACAGGACTTGCTGATTGCACACTCGCTAATTCGCGTTTGAGTTGAGCTGCCGTTGGACTATTAGCAGGCAATTCTTGTCTTCTGAGCTCCAAAGATAGTCTCAGTAAATCCAGCTTACGACTGGACTCCGCAAGACTTATTTGAGCCTGCAATGAGTTATCGCAAATGAAATATTTGTACAAGTAAAGTAGTATCTGAAATGAGCAATGTACTGTCGAGAAAAGTATCTTTCGGAGGTTGTCAATACTCAAATAACCTAGTGGTTGAATGCTGCCGAGTTTTTTCTGCCACTCATGATTCTCCTTTCAAACTCACTAAGCGACAACGAGCGCGCTCTGACAACTTCTTCGAAGTGACTTCTGCAGTGTGCGCAGTCACACGCGGGATTTTTCGCAGGACCAACATGGTGGCCGGGTTTCCTAAACGCGTTAATGACCTTCCCAAAAACAGAGGCCTTAATAATATGATCAGTTTTCTCCCCGTGGGGAGTCGTAAACGGCGACGTAACGAGGCTGTGCGTCTGCAGAGGCACATTCTTAGGGCTCGAGCGGCCAAGGGGGTAGAACTGATTGACTTTCTCCTCGGCTTTCTCAACCCTCTTAACGCTGTCGAATCTCCTCAAAGGTTTTTTACTCCGATGATCATCGTCCGTCGCGCCCCAGTCGAACTCTCCGCTTTCTTCATCCGATTGCTCAGATTCGGTCAGCGCCACCTTCTGCCAGTGTCTCTCCAACAAACGCTTAATTCGCTCAGCATCCACCAGATTGTGCTTCTTCCCCTTCTGCGGCGCCTTGCGCGCCATCTTCTGACGCAGTGTGTCCAACGGTTGAGCGTACTCGAAACTGTCGCAGGGTGTAATTAAAGTGGCGCCACTGTTGCGGGTGGATTCGAGGTCTGAGAAGGTGTCTTTGCAGGAAGTCGTGCTAGAGGACGCTGTCGACCAATCTGGCATCGCCGTGTAGGAGCTCAGCTGCGACGGGTACAGAGAACTCAGGAGCAACTCGTCGCTTTCGTAGCCTCGCGAGCTAGCGAGAGAGGGCATGCGTAGGAAGGCAGCACGGTCGCGAACACCTCGAGGCACTTGCCGCCTTCCTGCCTTCACGTGGTTCACCTTCACAAGCTCATCCTCAAAGACCATGGCACTCTTCCAGTCCACCTCGGTCTCCGTTGACGAGTCGCTGCTCTTACTATTCGCCTCATCTTCCGTACCGGTACAGTAGACGTCAATATGTACAGTCTTCTTCTTATCTTTGTCCTTCTTCTCCAAAGCCACCGGTAAAGATTCGTTATTATCCGACGCAACTTCGGTGCTCGAACTCTGCAATGAAGATTACGCTCATTGTAAAAACTAACATTACCTGTATCTTTACTATCAATGTATTTCAAATCCCCTTGAAACTATAATTAAACTTGTTTTTGTCAAAACGACTGAAACCACATTTCGATTTTTTGCCCCGTCCATGTAAGGCGACATCTATTTGGAATCGGTCTCCTTAACAGTTTGAAATAGCAAAGTGTTTGAAAACACTTACTACATTTGCTTGCGAAGTAGACGCCGTCTGGCTGCTCTTAGATTGGAAATCGCTGGTTTGAGAAGATGCATCCTTGCTGACGGTGAGTTTGCCATGATTTGCACAGACATGAGTGGTGACATCAGCGAGACAGTGGTTGCAAGTTTGCGGTGTGCTTTTGAACGTGTAGTTGAGGAGTTCCTCGTCGCGTGTTCTGTCGATGTTGGCAGACAAGACAATACTGCAGGTGCTCTTGCATCGGTGGTCCTGAGACGCGGGCGACTTCCTGGACACCTGTCTCTCGCTGTTGTAACCAGAATCGGACCAAGCCATCAGCGGAGTCGAGCCTTCGTTGCTCGAGGAAGCGGCTCTAGGAAAAGTGTGCCAGCTGCTGCTGGACGGAGGGGTCGAGGTGAACATCATGTTCCCCCGCTGGAAACTCGTCGAGCCAGCTGCCGGACTCTGCGCAGCCTCTACACCTGGCGCCGGGTTGAACCTGCAGATCATCCGCAAGCTGCCAGGGTTGCGGCTCTGCTGGTTGTTCGAGTGCTCGAATTTGACCTCGGCTCGCACCAGCCAAGGTGACTCCGCAGTTTCCTGCTTGCGATTATTCATCTTCGCCACTTACTCTCCACCAAGGATCATTTCACTTTGGCCCAATTTTCAGCCATCTCTCTAATTATGGCTCGTCTTATCTCACTCCGCTGATTCAGCGCGATCCACCCACAATTCTATTTTCATAGAATCAGAAATAGGCACACGATCACTCGGAAGCTGGCAATTATTGCTTACGAATCATAGTCGGGCTTTCGAGATCGTTTATCGACGAACAAGCGCCTGTCTCCGAAGACGACGTCGCGCTGACGACCCAACTGAGTGCCACTGCGCAGCATTCGAACCAACACTGACTCGCACTCAAAAAGTCACTTGCCACTGTGGAAGCGCTATTTTTGGACGCCGAGTACGTGTAGCGCCATCGCCTCTCGCCAAACGTGCCAGCATTCGTGCTCGAGCGACGACAGACTTATACATTTAAACATTCCCAAGAACTGCAGCGATATCTTACAAACGAAACTTGATCGTCATATGTGAAATTGTGCGCTTCCAATTTGCAAGAACTTTCATTCCACGATTTGTCGATTCGTGTTCCTCTGTTTCGCGTGTCGATGTAACGTTAGATGGACGCCCAAGATGTCGATTATTCAATTCGCATCGAATAAATCATGGATCATTGTCTTAATTTGAACACTCGTTTAATGTTTTTATTATATTGAGTCCATGGCCAGACCAATTCGAAAAATTCTTTGTAGAAATAACTTGCAAATGTGTGTAGGCTGTTCAGACATCGCGATTTGTCAAAACGAGTAACATAATTTACAAATGACTTATTCATTGATACGTTGCGTAAGAATAAGTTTACGTTTTTGCGATTTTCAGACGAACAATTCACGGTTCAAATATCATTTTGAAATAACTATTCGTCTCTTGATTAATGATCAAAACTTCACGCGAAACTATCTTCTAAAATGAAAGGACGTTTTTTGTCTCTTAACAGGAGAACAATGTTGCAAGAGAAGGAAGAAAATTGCAGATTACAAATTAGACAAATAAACGTATCAATTAGATAAAAAATACACTACAGAACTTCCGCAATTTGCATATTCATTTTCTACAAATGACAAATAATCAAATGCAACTAACTGCACTTTTTTAGCATTTCTAAAAACAGTAGATTCATTCATTCAATTTTCTCATTTGAAAATCATGCGAATCAATTTACATATATATAAATTCAGATATGAAACATGACTTTCTTGGATCGTAATAAAGAATGTAAAATTGGTCAGTTGGTATTTTTGAAATAAACTTGCGTACATTTATCCTCCTCTTCTTCGAGATTTGACCTTTGAAATTCAGTTTCCTCGCTTAGCGATTTTCGTTTCGCGAAGATACGTTATCAGTGATCCGTCAGATTGCTTACGTTTGATTCGTACCGGATGTTTCCACTCGAGGCAAAAGCTAATATTTTACACCGTTCGTAAAAAATAATGACCTTTCCCTGGAAGTTTCTAAATCACGTTTAGCCACCTACAGAATTTACGTTCAAAATGGCACGGAAGTGACTGCGTACTCTCGGCCATCTTCGACATCAATTGATGAGCTAGAATTAGACGACGAACTAAAAAAAATGAAATAATAAATTGAATCTAGATTTCAGCAAGCGAGTAAATAAACAAAGAAAGTCTAAAAATAAAGGCACATTGTCGCGAGCGAGTGATTCCGAATATGCTGGTCGCGTGTATTGGGTAATTGGAAAAAGTGATCGAGGCTATGAAGATAAGTTCTATTGTGATAAAAAGTTATAAAAGTTGTAAGTTTCATTTGAGTATTGACATTGAGTTATTTGCGTAACAACTGAAACTCATCAGTTAGACGAATAACGCGAGAAACATAAAACCAGTCGGATATGAATGACAAGCATTGTGTCACGTGACACGTCTTTTGCGACAATAGTTGAGCTGAACGTACCTCGGCCAAGGCCTTCTTATCAGCGACTTTGGCACTTTGTAACAAGCGGATCACATTTTTCGCACCCTCGACAACTGCAGCCTCGATCCTGAGTCGGTGCCGGAGCTCTTCCACTCTCTCCTCCAAGGCCAGCTCTAGACTTGGCTCGTATTTGTCTAAAAAAAACATTGCCACATTAACGAAGCGTCCAGACTGTGCATTCTAGTTTGATTAGCCTAAGATTTGATCGAGCTCGATTTCTCGAGATATTACATAAACGAAAATCTGCTTACGCCGAGAATTTCGGCCCGACGAGTTGAAGAACAATCGAAAACACATAGGAGCGACGAGCTTTTCTGGTGGCCACTAAATCGAGTAGGCTGCCGAGCAACATTTCAGCTCAGGCCACCAGGCAAGGTCGCAGTTAATGGCGCGTTGATATGTCACAGGTGTGATCCAAAATGATCAAAATTAAACTCGATACCTACGCTTTGCTTTTCGCGAAGCTCACAAGCGACAATCGGCTTCGAAGAAGCGACGCCATCATTTACATAATCGCCCTTACAGATACGACGAGTCATTAACTCGCCCAAAAAGGTGCCAAAGTGAACCGACAAACGCACCTCGAGGTACAATAATATAACATATCACATGCGCAGTTCGGACTCTGCACAAACACGTGTATATACAGCTTTCCTTTTTCCAACCCGTCCTCTGCACTGCGATTCAATTGTCAGATAAGTGGCGAGCTTGACACTGGCTAGAAATCGCAGACTTACTATTTGGCAGCGACTCTTTTCGTGCATTCCTCGCATTGCGCAAATAGTACCGCCATTTTTGCGAGTTCATATTTTGCCAGGATCGATAGATCTCGCCGACCTAACGATCGATCGGTGGATATCAAGATCGAGCCTTTTGGTAGTTCGACGGTAACTCCAAAACGCATTTTGCCACCAGCCAATGGCGTCGCTGCAGAGATACGATCGAGAAGAGCGAAGGGTGTACCTTTGTTAGTAGTTGCCTCGCCGTTGGATGGCGCTGCGTCAGCCCTGGCATGTTGCTGGTCACGCGCCTGGTTAAGTTTCATGATGCGCATACGTAGGAACTCGATTTTCGCGCGGGAATCGTCAAGCATCTGCTGCGCCTCCTGCAGCAGCTTTTTGTCCCGATGACCGCTCGTCAGGCTCTGTATCATATTTTCTGCGCCCTGCTTCACCTGCGACACAAACCACTCCGTTAAACAAACTTACAATTCATACCTGACAATCACATAATGAATTACAACTTATTGTAATTTATTATCACAATTCATATCCTCATTAAATGTCATTCAGTGTCATTTTTACAGCGTCCAGATAAGCTGAATTTCATGTTCAATGGCCTACCTTCATTTCAATGTTGAGTTGTTTTTGCAACGAGACGAGTCTCAGATCGGTAAATAGGCCTTCTTGGCTCGGGGTCGACGGACCTGTAGGCGACATCGGTGTGTCTGAAACAAGCATAATAGACGTTCGATTAAATTGCAATCGATAAATGAATCGTACGTCATCGTGTCATCGCGTTATGGGCGCCGAAGAGGCGCTGCAGATCGTGTGAGATCGGCCGCTGCACTAATTAATATTACGGTTACGTTTTGTACAGCTTCCTGTAAAAGTCAACGAGGTGATGTTACGATGCAAAGACTCCCACGAGTCAACTTTGAAACCTGATACGAACGTGGAAAATTGCCGGCGATTCATTGTTTTATACAACCGGTTACACGCAATTCTCCCACTGGTCCTTTTCATGGCAAGCGTTGTGTATAGAACAACACACGCACGGCCGCGAGTCTCGCGGCTTGTATTCATCCGAGTAAAAATACCGCTAAACGCAACCGCTCCAAAACACTTGCTCCAATTTATACTTTGAAGTATGCTGGTCATATTAGATTTATTTCCAACTTCACGTCATTTCAAAGATTTCATTTCAATGATAACTAACAAGTTTGTCATTCAAGGAAAAAAGATCGACGAAACTGAATGACGAATTTTCTCACTCGCGCAATGTTTCCTCGTCTCTCTCATTCATTAACAAAGTCCGTTATTTTCTTTCCTTCTACTCAACTAAGACTGTATTTTCGTTTAACAACTGTACATTATGCAAAAAAAATGAATCATTTTCATACTAAGGTCAGGCTTTTTGTAATATATTAAGAGCAGGTACAAAAACAAAACATCTTATTCAAGTCTTGATTCACCTAATTAGCATAAATTATCCTCAAAAGTACTTTTTCTTATGATATGGTTGCAGTGTTCGTAATTTGTTTATTGCTTCGAAAAGATATTTTTACATCAATTATTCAATTATTGTTCAATTATATTAGTTTATTGTCATAAATAATAGACCTTTGTTTATTATTCTTGGCATTACAATGTTCATTGTAATTATTATTGTTATTGCATCAGTTAATTAATATTATAATATTGTATCAATCACGATATGATTTAAGTTCAGGTTCGAACTAATTTATTTTCGTTTGATTTTGTATTGCTTTTTGTATTAATCAAATTTGCATATCGACTCTAATTTAGAAACATGGTATGTTTATAAAAATATTGTTGCAAACAAATCAGAATGTCGAGTTAACATCGAGAAGAATTCATTTGCTATATATAAAATCCGGTCGCATATCATTATTAGGTTAAACAATAAAGAATTTCTCCAGAAGGAAAAAAGTAGTCGAGAGAGAATGAAAACCTCATGCAAACTCGCCATTATGTGCCGCCGCTTAAGTTTCAGTTATCACACTATTTAACCAGGTTTTCTCACGATCACGATTTAAGGCAACGCCAAACTGACGTTCGTCCACAAAAACGACTTCAGGTAATTTTCATCAAATGAACTTGTTTTTCAAACAGTCTTCTGCAACGTAAATAATCATTTTTATCTTCAAATTTGTTCCGCTCAATTTTCGTTTCTTGAACCCACTTTTGGTTGAAAACTTGCAATTGGAAACTTTAAGAAAAGTTAAGCTCAAGTTATTAAGTATTTTATGTTATTTTCCATAACTTTTTATTTACAGATAAACAAGATTTGTTTCATTTATAAAGAGCGAAAAAACTTTAGGGCATGTTTACAAAGATTTGACATTCTCTCCAGGTGATACGTCTCTCAACTTCGTTCTCTCTCGCTCTTTCAATAATGGAAATAATGATATCTCTCTTTTCTTTACACTTCTATGATCGAAGTGTCACCTTAAGACTACACAAAACTGTTTTACCGACGCGAGGGACTTTGTAGATGAAATAAAAATATTCAAATTCGACTGTTTCCTTTTCAGCAGTATTCAGTAAAGAAGTCAATCTTTTACAGTGATTATTTATTAATTTCATATTTTCTTTCGCATTTTAAAGTGAAACGGATGACGAAACTTATTGAATAATAATAATAATGCCACTGAATATAAATGATTTCGACTTCAATTTCCAATTAGACTTTCACACAATTCATCACATTGTCCTCAAAGCTGCCAATGAAACGAGCGATTCTTTTTTTACCGCCATCAAGAACCAGAAAAAGTAAATTGTTCAAATAATCGAATTGAATTTCGTTCATTATTTCATTATACTTTTCCACAATACTGTATCGATCGACACATTTCTACACCACACGAATCTCATTATAAATTCCTTATCGACACAGGTGCCAATACATTCAAGTGTCATTCATGCTCTATCTTTGCTCTAACAAAGCGTCATTTTTTGCTTTTCAAACTCATCTCTCCTCGCTTACATTTCATGAAAATGCAACCTTACATTTCATGAAAATGAAACGGTAAACAAATGTGTAAAAACACACGTGTCAGTTTGTTCTGTTGCAAATCATTTCACAAGAGCAGTCTTTTATTTTTGGTACAAAAAATGTCGCTTTGATAGCTTGATAAAGTTCACGATTCTAAAAATAGATGTCGTTATATTTCGAATCAAGGATGCATGGCGATTGGCACATTGATCCTACTTTTGTTGGTCAAAAGGCGACGTTCGAGTTGGATAACGTACGAGTGAAAACAAAACAGTGATATGAATGACTGTGATTTGATATTAGCATGATGACTAATGCAACGCGTCGAGTGGATTAGTCACTTAGTTTGATTGCTCCGTAACGCCTTATGCAACGAGGTAAAACGTTCGGTAGCAGCTACTTGATCGTTGCGTATGGTTCCGGATGCTTTTTCATCTTTCTTTGGACTTTGAAAGTGTTTCATTAAACCGCGATTGCGCAACTTCCTGTGCTAATAATAAACAATCATTGACAGTTCTCCTTTTCGTTGTCATCGACTCGACGAGGCAATTTGGTTTGCGTTCCAAAGCCGAAGAATTAATAGGTCGACTGGACTCCGTTTTCACTTCGACTGCAGACAAAAAATGCCATGCACAAGTTGAAAATAAATGCCAATATTTTCGAAAGGCCCATCCACTGGTGTTAAAATTAACTCGCGGAAGTGGGACGAGGGTAGAGTAGTTTGGTTCTAAAGGAAGTAGCAGCTTGAGCAAGAAAAACTGTTTCTAAAGATTTGTTCAACATTTTTCATCGAGATGATCTAGTACTTGGAACTTCCAAATCGTCAAATATTACTTTGCCACATTTGTGAGGTTGTATAAATTGAAGCATGACTTGGTTCGAAGTGTGACAGTGACAATCAAATTTCCTTTCACATGTTTGAAGTACATTTTTGACTCGAGGTCAAAGTTTCTTTACCATCAAAAGACGAAATTACATTTCACTACAGGTGTGTAAAGCTGCAATTGCAAATTCAACTTTCTTACATGTAACATACATAACATGCTTCCACATATATAATCGTCCACCGACAGTCAATTTATAAACCATATTGAAGTTTGTCGAGAATTCACTAAGACAAGTGACCGAGACACCTTGATATAAGACATTAATCACACCAGGAAGTAGAAGATGATCTGAATGATGATTTGTCAAAATCATTATTTGACTGTTTTGTAGCATTTCAACGTGCAAGTTTTCCAAATGTGCATTTATCTGAAATTACCTAGATAAACATAAACAGATAAAACTTGTATAGATGAATTTTTGACTAATCTCAATCGGTAAAATCAATAATACATGATTCAGTTTCAGACTGAAAGTTGTGATCATTGAGTGAGGTTTGGATGAATGAAAAGGATTATGACTGATTCGGCTAAATTGAGTGTGACGTATATCTGATATATAAATAACCTAAGGCAATTGAAACCCGTCGTATAAAACGATACGCATTAAGTTTATTGGAAAACTCGACAGATCGTTTGAAGTTGTCTCCAGCGTGCAATGCTGCTGGTTATTTGGGTGAAATGTAAATAACAAGAACACTTACCTTGGCCATTCGAGTGGTTCTGTTGTGGAGACTGGGGTTGACCTTGAGTCAAAATTATTTGACTTTCCAACTGCTGAAGCTCAGCTTGAAGTTCGTGCAATTTGCTGTTGGCTTTCTTCACGATCATAGCAACATCGGACAGAGCTTTGCGATCGGTCGCCACCTCGCGTAGTTTTTCTGCTCCAGCTTTTATTTTCAATTCCTGCAAAGCCCAAACATTCGCGTCATCTCAATTCCCGTATTACATGACAATCATTTCTATTACATCATTTGACTCGAAAAACCTGTCTTGAGTTGTTAAACTCATGTTTGGTAGAATAACAATTTCTACATCGCATTTACCTTCCTTATTTCACGTCTTATGTGATCCCTGAGTTCGTCTAATCGAGCTGGCAGAGGCACTTGGTCGCTTCCAGCGACTCCGTATTTGTTGGACAGTTCATAAAGTACAGGATGCTTAATGTAATCACCCTGGAAAAAGAATCGCCACGATTAAACTTAAGACGAAGACAATGAATAAACTTTAATTGCAAGAAGGTGAAAACGTTTAAGTGAACAGTTTAAGAAGTCATTCATATACACACTTTGTGAATGAAGGCAAAGTCAAACGAAGGATCTAGTCAAAATGTGCGTTGGCAAAATAATCGAGGGAGCAAAAATCAGAGGACTTGGATGAGTTAAAGACAAACAACCTTTGTGGAACAAAATGGTACAGTTCTGTTTAGCGTAATATTCCAAGTTAGATTTACAATGTCCGACACAGCGCGTTGTAATTACGTTGACTCGGTGTAACATTTGCATTTAAGGTGAGCTGTTGCTTGCTTCCGTCTCTGTCTTACTTATGGCAAGCCGAAGTCTGTCTCTCTCACTCTTATGCAACCGTCACCTTAACTGGCTGATTCAAAGTCAATTCAACGAGTCAATATAATGTAACTGAAATTGGAACTTGTAAATGTAACTTTGGACTCGACTCATTCTAAATACTGTCGCTTTTTGTGAACAAACTTTGCAGCAACTAATAAGCTGTCAGCAACAAGGTTGAGACGAAAAGTACTCTTCTTCAATTGACTATACATTGTGCTTTGTCGTTAAACAGAAAAAGCGAAAAACCAATTTCTATGTGACATTCAGCATTCAAAAGATATTGCTTCTATTCTACTTTCATGGCGCATTTAATCAATTTTCTCTCTAACTCGATGCGACAACCATAGTAAATTTTAGAATCGTGTTTTTTCAATGTAGTTAATTATATTGATCTTGTGAGATAAGGCAAGTCCGACGTCAACACCTACCACACAGGGATGAACGCAGTGCCAAAATAATCTACAATTCGGCATCTCGGACTCTAATTTGATTCACCAACTTCCTCTTTTTTGTTCTAGGAAATTAACAGTACAATATTAGTTCTTTTATTCGCATTTGAAACAAACCAACATTTGCAAACTTTTGACAAATAATTTCAACTTCTTAATTGGACTGTTTTTGTATTATGAAATTATGAATGAATTATACAATTATGAACTTATGAATGAGTTATGAAATTATGTATGAATTATGAACTTATGAATGAGTTATGAAATTATGTATGAATTATGAACTTATGAATGAATTATGAAATTATGAACTTATAAATGAATTATGAACTTATGAATAAATTATGAAATTATAAATAAATTATGAAATTATGAACAGATTATGAACTTATGAATGAATTATGAAATTATGTATGAATTATGAAATTATAAATAAATTATGAACGTATGAATTAATTATGAATTATGAAATAATAAATAAATTATGAAATTATGAACGAATTATGAACTTATGAATTAATTATGAAATTATGAATGAATTATGAAATTATGAAATTATGAAACAAAACTGGATGTTTAATTAATCACTAAAAAAATAATATCTGATGAACATCTATTTTTGAATTGTTTTGCCTTTAAATTATTGAAAGCTGATTTAGATTTATAGTTAATGAACGACTTACATTTGACTAAGTTCATTGTTTTGTTAAGATCAACATTTTCACAATTGTTTATTCAACTCAAATTGTCCAGATTTTGGTAATTTTAAAATGAACAAATGTCGCGAAGTGATCGTCGTAGACGAAAAGCAGCAACTGAAATTTGATTTATCGTTGGTGACTACTTATCGTTTTATCAAGATGAGATAACAATACCAACGAAAATGAATCAGATTAAAATCTAGTTTCACAAACTAGATACGGAGTATGGCATTATCTGTTATTTGGAAAACCATTCGAAGTCTCTGCTTATCATATTCACGTTTCCTTATTGAATATTCTTTATCGTTTAGAAAACCAATCAGCTGATTAAGTCTGATTTCATTCAAAGCAAATGTAATTGGCTTTGTTTTTATTTATTTGTTCAACAAGCTCGAGTTAAATCAACGTTTCATATTGGCGACTAATCCGTCACGTAATTTCATATTATTGCATTTCATTTCCTCTGGAGTTCTCTTTTAATCGCCAATTTATCTTGCAATAATTACATTGTTTACTTATTACTAAAATTACAAACAATCATGATGACAAAAAAACAGTTACTGTTTCCCTTGAATTATACGTTTTTAGTTTTCATTTCTGTCGATGATGAAATTATGACATAATAGTAAATTTGTTTATGAAATAAAAATCATGAAATCATTAAATAGTATTTCATTCTATTTTATTTATTAATAGATAAATTCAGTTTTTCAAAATTCTACTTCTTGCAATCTTCTGTGAAAGAAAAAGTAGGCGCAGGGGTGGGGGTAAATGTTGATAATCGACGAGTATTCAAGTTATGAACATGATACTGTTTTTGATTAAAGGTAACCTATAAATTTGAAAGATTTCTTCTCCATAATCTTGTAAAAGTGAAAATAATTTAGCTATGGTATAAAATTAGATCGCGATGGTTTTATTTTCAAGAAACACAAATATACGAATGTAAGATTTTCGTTCTGACCAAATAACAATTTTTACACTTGTTTACACGCTACGCTGCACGGCATATGTTTCACTGAAATTTCTTTCGTACAAAATTTGTTATTAACTGAATGAAATAAATGTTTTTCAATTCATCTTTTTGTACTTTGTTTAATACGTTGAATGTGTACGAGCTTTAAAATAAATTCATTTGACAGAAATTTCAAGTCATTTACATAAAAGAACCGGTTTTTAAAAATTGACAAATTAAAATTTCAATTCAATAATTGTACTAAAAAATAACGAACAAAATTGTGTTTCATTATTTTGCTTTGATGTAATCTTTCCAAAATGATAAAAAGTGTCAAGTTGAAAAATAAGAATAAAACAATTAAGAATAAATAATCATAATATTAAATATAATAATAACATGAAACTCTGTTTTTATTTGCTTCTACAATTTACACACTGTAAATTAGGAAATATTTTACTACAAATATATGCTTCAATTGTAAACAGTTAATTAATTATTCATTTATTTGTGTTTATTCGTGCAAATTGCATATCTAAATTATGTTGAGGAAATGAATTTTTTGGAATACATTTTTCATTATGTAATTATTTCGAGAAATAATTATATTCATTACTGCTCCTGTGTTATTCGTGCCGTGTACATGCACAACACGAAAGTAGCCTGGTGTGTCCAAGAGAGCAAGAATAAAAAAGGGCGTGAATATAACGGAAAGTTAAATATTACAAGAAAAAAGAAAAAGGTCACTAATATGAACATTTCGTCTGTTCGAGCTTGCTTTGTTTCTTCAAATTTTGGACCGCAGATTACAATTATGAACAACAATGAAAGCTGAAATCTGAAAACAAACAAATCATAAAACCAATTATTTATAAAAATGAAACACATAAATAACCATTTGTTTACGTTTTGCAGAGTTGAATTTGTAATGATTTGTTTAATTGAAATCAAAATCTGCAATTTGTTGTTAAATATTTGATGAATCAAAATGTTGATTTCAGCAAAATTGTGAGGGAGAATTGTATACCTGGCTTGGTGATATTATGTATCCAGGCTGTGGGTTATTAGATAATAAAAATGAACAGAGAACGTTCAATTATAAACATACGTACTAATTAAAAAGAATAAACAAATTATATCACATTGATGAAATACCAGATGGTCGAAATTCAAAGTGACTATTTGACGTACAGAAACGGTTTCTCTTTGAGGAAGAAAAGAATCCATAATAAGTGTTGCATTCATTTAAGGTAAATTGTTAAGGATATGTTGCATAAAGTATGCAATATATTCTCTACATATCTGAAAAAATTCAAAGAAATCAGATATAAATACTTTGTGTATATACATTTGACTTAAATTCTTCGAATGTCTTCCACTACTTTATTACCAGTTTGATTAACATTTAAATGTTTCATTTCTAATGTTAAATTGAAACATTTTCCTTGATCCTTGAAACAATTTGGAAAAATCTAAAAAGTTAACTAGTATCAAAGTTTATAATTTTTACATGATGAAAAACGTCAAAATGATTCTAAACTTGGCAATCTGACATTTTGCAAAACAGTACATTTATTATAGTAATAATAATGATAACATTGTAAACTGAAATGGGATGAGAAAAAATGTAATTTTGATAAGAAAATGATTTGAAAAAGAGTAAAAGATGGAGAACGAGTTATTGTTGTTTAAAAAGGCGATTTTGAGAGAAAATATTATATAATAAATATGTGTGAGAAAAAGCCATAATTAAAAAGAATAAAAAGTATACAGTAGACCGAACGCTCCGAATGACGTTTCAGAGCGTAACCGTCAATGCCACCTGAAAGTGTGAATTCAAAACCAGTGAAGTGGTTGATTGACAAAAAAGGCAAAAAAATGTATAAAAGCAAACGAACACGAATGTAAACAGTTTGAAGATATGGAGAAAAAGTGCGACGAGCGCGAGCCAAACATTTGGACTCGAGCTTCGTCGGGCGAACGAGAACGCAAGAAAAAAGGAGAGTTTAATTTGTATGGCGTGTTATGGCGCTGATCGCGACAGAGGAACCAGGACTCACCTGATAATAGTTAGATTCCGCCATCTTGTTCACCGTGCTCCTTTACTCACTCACTCACTTGTCAAACACCAGACTTTCTATCCGTCCTTTAAGTATAAAACAGCAAAGTGCATTGTGTTCACACGCGCAGATTTGAGTATGAAAAGTCGCGCATCGCAGTGAAAAAAGGCACGATGTCGTGGAGCTCAAAGTCTGTTACGAGTTCACACGGTAATAGGCGATCGCATGCGAGCACACGAAACGAATGAGCGACAAGCTAGACCCGGATCCAGCCTCTTGTAAGCTCACTCGCAACTGCAGGCCTCGCGAGTAATCAACTTACTCGCGAAATTCAGCAGACGCGCCGGATCACTGCAAACAAACCGCGCTCCGCACATATATGCATGCTTCCCAAAGACGGGTTCTCTCTCACGGCGCTGCCAACTTCATTGCTCGACAGTCGCGCGTTTCCGCACCACTTATGCGCTCTCTACACAGCGCCCAGTGTCACCTTGCTGTTACCAGATGAACCTCTTACCGACTCGCGATCCGAATTCCTTTATTCGAATTCGTTTCACGTTGGAAGATTTTTCGTAGAAATGATTCCAGTTCGATTGAGACTTTAGATGTTTAGGAAATATGGTTTAATTGCGTTTTAGACAATTGCAGGGATAATAATAAGGTGGAATTGCTTATGGCTAAGTTCACGCTATTGCAACAATGCTTTTTTTCTTTTTTATTTGGTGTATTTTATTAGTAATTAAAATGTATAATCTAATAACTGGAAGAGGGAATAAATGAGGCGATTTTGATTGTTGAAATGTATTTTTTCATTGGTATTCATCTTGTTAAGGAATCATCTTTATTCGTTCATTTCTGTTTTTATGTACAACCAAAAGTTGGCTAAATTTCAACAAAATTTCACTGAACTAGTTGACGAGTCGCCAGCGTGTTTCTGTGTGCTTCTTCATATTTTATGAATTTGTTCTTGAAATGCTATTAAATATTAGGGATAAATGTCACTTATGAATCGCATGAAGGAATGTGCAAATTCTTTGATAGTGATTCACTTTAATTTTTCTGTCATGAAATAATGTAAATATTTTTAACATTTACAATAACATTCTTAGATATATTGAGAATTTTAAACTCATCTTTTTTTGTTCAATACAATTTTTTTTGTAATTTATCTGACGTAATACATAAAAATTGATCTTATTTTTAAAGTAAGATTTTCAACAGTCTTAAGAAATACACACTTCAAATTTATATAAAAAAGTATTTATTAAAAACAAATAAATGGTAACAGACTTTGACACTAGTGTGTCCTTTTTACACACTAGTGTGAAAAAATCCTTTTTACACACACTTTAGTGTGCAGAAAAATGGTTTAGGCGCACGAGTGCGTAAAAAATTTATTGCGCACGAGTTTCGTGTACGAAATAATCAATTTTACAACAAGGGATAAAAGCAATTATTTCCAAGGTGAAATGGTTGAAAAAAACAGCGCAGTTTATTTTTTGCAAGAAATTTAAATGAAAAATATCAAACGTTAACTATAAATATTTATAAATAATGAATAGTTCTTAACTCTATTGTTTGATGAGAATCTTCGACGTTTTAATAACAATGGTTATTTTTATAAAAAACAATTGATAATCGTAATGTTTGATCTTGGCATCTTACATTTAAATCGGTTAAAACGTCAAAATTTAATTTCCCTCGCAAAGGAAAAGTACGTTAGATTCAAACTCATATCAAAATTAAATTTTGACGATTCACTCTTAATTAACTTTAATGCAATTCAGACTCTAAAAATAAGTAAAAATGAACAAAAATAAGTTTGATTATCAAAATTTATTTGAATTATTTAATTTTAATTTTCGGCTTTTTTCAACTAAAATAATCGAGTCGGTTATTTGGATTACGACTTCTTCTTTTGTTACATTCCTTCACCATTATTTCTGTCTTTTTCATTATTTTGGTTTTTATAGTGTTATCGTAAATGTTATAAAACGAATTTTTTGTGTGATTAATAATAAATTAATTTAATTAATTTTAATAATTCATGCAGATAAGATTAATTTTAAATCAAATAGTTTTTTTTTCAAATAGTCAAATCAAATTTGTTAAACTGATTTTAAATTATAAAATTTCATCAACAGTTGAATTCTTGTGCCAAAATTTGAAGAAAACATCAAGATTCCCCAGTTTTGCAATGTTTCGTTTACTTTTCATTTATTAGGCATTATTTTTATAAAATACTTGCAATATCACTTGTTTATCAATCGTTTAATTATCACAATGAAACAACAAACAATTTTGAGGTCAATATTTTTGAAGACTAAAACATTGGATTTTCAATTATCATATTTGAATTCTAAGATTTTCAATATTTTTTTTCTTTATTGTTGGCATTTAACGGAAGCCATGCGATCAACAATCAATCTATACATTTTCTGACATCTTTTTTTACACCAAAGAATAAACAAAAACATCATTTGATCATTTTATCTGTCTGTCAAAAAGACCATAGCGCGCCAACTCTTGAGTTAAGGCTTAACAAAATTGGCGCCAAATATTTTGATACCTACATTTTTTAATCGTTTACAATGCATAATAAATATTATCTGAAGGCGCCAAACTTGTATTTTTCTAAGGGTGAATATTGATTTAAAAGTGGTAGAATAATATTATTAATTCATTCATTAATAATATTAGTAAAGAAATAATGATTATTTTTTTGAAAATAAACATAGGATTAAATTATTTTTTTCACATTCTGCGTAAGAAAATATATTCTATGCAGAAATATTTTTAGTTAAATAGTATTATTTATTATATTTCAAAAATCAGGTGTATTAGTATATTAATAATATATATATTATTAGTATATATATAGCACAGATTTATAGATGGCGCATAAATCTGTGCTTTAAACATATTAGAAATATTTTGAGTTTTTCCATTGATTTTCAATTTCCAAAAAGAAATAAATGATTTTAGTAGAAAGTCTATTATGATGGGTAAAACGAAATTAGAAAGATTATTTGTTCATTTCCTCTTTTTTTTTTATAAATAAAGAAAACTAAATTAAAATCACATCTTATTATGGTTCTTTTGCTACTCATTGTGACCTTTTCTGACCTTGGAATAAAAATTAACGGTCAATGTTCGGGTCAAACAGCAATAATTATATTCTTAAATAGTAAAATTCAACTTTAATAAATATTATCAATTTTTTATTTCAAAATCAACACATTTTGAAATAAAAAGTATTTTGTTTTTTCATAAAAACTAAACATTATATTATTGAAAATTATTTATGTACATATTTTTTTTCTTACACGTATAGTTAAAGTAGCATCTTTTCCAACTATTTTGAGTAAAAAAATCGTTTTTTTTTTGTTATATGTAAGAAAAGTAATAAATAACTGAAAAATAGTAGGAAAAGAGGCTTTTTCTCTCATGACATCACTTTTTCTATTTTAACCTCAAATTCGAACATTGAATTTTTAGATCTTGACGTTGGAAAACATACCAGTTTTCCCACAAGTTGCACAATAAACTATTAAATGAAATAAAAATCAATATTATTTACGTCATTTGGAAAGATACTAAATTTATTAGTCAAGTTTACAAATAGCTCTCTGATTTCTCTTTTTAACATATAAGATCAGAATTGAATTTATCTTTGTTTAAAAAATGCTCGGTAATTCTAATGAAAAAAGTATTTAAAAATTCAAACCAGTTTTTAGATTCGTTTAGAAACTTAAATTTGAGTTGTTTTATAAAATGATAATCAAGTTTCATAAATATAGATTGATATGTTATTTATAGTAAAACATGATAATACATAATTTTTTATTTTATAAAACTTCATTTTTAAGTAATTTTTGCAGGTGCTTTTTTCTTACTTTAAAAACATTTACGTATTTTAACCTTTTAATTTAACCTAAAACTATTTAACGTTTTTACTGAGCTGTGTTAAAAAAGTGAAAAAAAAAAACACTATATGCAGTCATAATTTGAACATATACACAGAGATATATACATTTTCATTTTATACGATGTTGAAAATCTGTATTATCGATAAATTTAAGAGGATGTCGCAGTCAAAATTACCGACATTACGGATTTTCAAAATTAAATAATAATAGTGATATTTAGATTCAATTTCAAACCATACATTGATTCTCTCAGATTTATATCATAGTTTTATGCATAATTGAAGAATTAAAATGTGCGGGTGTTTTTGAAGTGAAAAAAATGCCCGCACAAAATACGTCCAAATTAGGTCTTATAAAATAAAACAAAAAACATCAGTATATTTTCCCATGTATAAAGAATCAATGTACACTCATTAAACTTCATAATTATTTCATAAGAATAATGCAAATTAAGTCCCTAAACTAACCTAAAAACTGGTTTAACATCCTCTTAACTTCATCTCTGCTTTAACTGATGTTATGTGCTCTTAAAAAGTAAGAAACACTCTTGCGGTTTTACAAAAAATCGATTTAAAGTATTTTAATCAGTAAATCCTCTAATATCGGTAACTCATTTTTTACTTCTTCTTCAAAGATAGTCTTAAAAAATAAAACAACATATCATTTTATATAGTAAGGATCGATTTATACTCGTTAAGAGGATGTCAAAGGGAAAATTACCGACGCTGCAGATTTTCAAAATTAAATTAAAATGATATTTAGATTCAACTCCAGACCATTCATCAATTCTCTCATTTGTATAACATAATTTCAAGTTATACAATGTTATAACAATGCAAGTTCAAAAATTCCTAAACTAACCTAAAAACTGTTTATAAAACTGATAATAAACGTCACAATTATGAGACAAAAATCAGAGAATGGATAAATAGTCTGAAATTAAATCTAAATATCACCCATGATAATATTAGAAAGCTCCTAAAATTGTTAAATTTAAAAATTTATAAAAAATAAAATTGTTAATGTTAAAAATTGATACATGTTAAGAGGAAGTTAAACCATTTTTTAGGTTAATTTAAGGACTTCTTAATGTGCATAGGTTTTATAAATTAATTATCAAGTTTAATGAGTGTACATCGTTCTTTATATATGAAAAAACCTACTCATGATTTTTGTTTTATTTTATGAGATCTAATTTTGACGTATTTTGCGCGGGCGTTTTTTTTCTCACTTCAAAAATGCCCGGACATTTTAATTCTTCAGTTATACATAAAACTATTCGAATCTTTTATAGAACTATATTATAAAAGTGAGAGAATTGATTGAATGGTCTAAAATTTAATCTAATTATCATCATTTTAATTTAATTTTGAAAATCTGTAATGTCGGTATTTTTGTTTACATCCTCTTAAAAGGATTTTAAAGTAGTATTTGAAAACTTGCCTAATGTTTTAGTGTTTTTCTTTTAATTTTATGTAAATAATTGATTACTACTCAATTCAAAGAACATGGTTCGATTTTTTGATACTGGAAGATTTTATGTGTGATCCGTTTTTTATTTTATAATAACCAGTTTTTACAAAAAACAGTTACAAAAAACTTTAAATAATTTATTTAATCAATGTTCGTCAAAAAAATAAGAAAATAAAATGTTTTTACGAAAATATTTTTAAAATATGTTGAATTGCTTTCAGTTACGAAAATCTATAATGTCGGTAGATCATTTCACTACATTAAGAAATTTTTTGATATTTTTTATAAATCAATTATTATATATAAATGGGTTTTTAATGAATAAAAAAATATTTGGCATGCTTTATAAGGACCAGAGATAAGTCTGATAAGGACTAAGAGGATTAATTTAAATTCTAATTATGCATATATTGGTTCAAAAATCTGTAATGTCGGTAACGTTGGCTAAAACTTCTTTTCAATAAAACTATCACATTAATACATGAGAGTTGAGAGTTTGGGACACGATCAGTCGATCACACGATCATACAAGTGAATTTCATTTCACACAGTCTGATACGCTATTTTTTCTCAAGGCATTAGAAAGAGATAAAAATTTATTGAACAATGAACAATTCACGTTAAACAATAAAATGTGTCAAAACTTTTATTTCAATACTTCTTTTACATTTTGAAACATCCTTATTTAATTGAAGAGTAGACAGTTATGCTCAAGAAGGTTAAAACAATAGCACGTTCATAAATGTCATATTAAGAAGGTAACGATAAAGCATAAAGAAGACTGAAGAGTGAGAAAGAAAAACTAAGGTCGCGTTCCTTCGGACCTCTCTGTCTTTCATATAGCGCCGTTCTTTTCTCTCTCGTACAAAAGCCTACCACCCACCAGTCCGCGTCCTCATTCCGGTATTTCTGGAATGTATCAATTTATATTTAATGAAAACAAAAAGAGAGAAAAGATCGCCATCTCCTGTTAAACTACTCTAATGGTAATTCAGGAAACTGTAATGCTACTTTATTGACGGCCATTGACAAAGTGCTGCTGCATATGACATTTAGTAGTTTTGCGTATTCAGAATCTTTATCACATCCATCGTCTGTTCCAATAACGTGTAATTCTAAATTGCCAAGTGAAATGGTTGCGACGAATCCAACGTTTTGTTAATCTTCAATAGTGACATTACATAAAATCGTCGAGTTGCTCGCATGTAAAGTTGACTAACTTCTTTAACGGGAACAAAATATTCTGTTGTCAAAATTAATTACTTGGTTTGTGAGTCATCGCTTTGATTGGCAAGTAATTTCTACGGAATACCAAATGGCTGAAACCTGCGAACTCGCAAAAGATAACGCAAAATAAATGCGCATTGTTGTTAACTTCAAAATAATCAAATCCATATTTTACTCTGAAACCAGTGTCCAGTTAAATAAATGTCGTTTAGTTATCAGTCAGTCATGCGTTGATTAAATCTTTTTTTCTCGTTCTTCAGTTTGTTTATTCCAAACCGTGCCATTTTTTGCAGGATTTGATATCAATCCAAAATGGACATCGATTTTTCATCTTATCACAACGGAGGTCCTACCCGAGAACAAGATTTTGGAAGATTAGCTCAAACAATCGGGACATCGATCCTAAAAATATCACAAAATGGTAATTCAAATTGAATCATTTTTATTACATTTAACGAAACTTATTTTGAATATTAATTATGTCTATAATGTTAAATCGAGTATTATTTATTTTTTTTATACAACCAAATAAATCCTTCTCTTTCTAACTTGTAAATATATCAACGTATTTACGAAGCTTGTTTATCTTTTAATCTTTCTTTACTAATCAATTTTTTTATGATTCACCCACAAAGGTTTCAATGTAAATAAAAACTTTGAATAGTGATAGGAAGTAAAACAAGTATGAACAAATAATTATTCATTGTAAATATGTGGTATATTTGATTTGTTTTAAATGTAGAAAAATATTCAAATAATGAAATTCGTTTTTTCAGTATCTTCCATGCAGAAAATGGTCAATCAGATTGGGGGACCTTCAGACACTCAAGAAATTCGCAATCAATTGTAAGCAAAATAATATCTATTTTACCTCTCAGTAATAACTCTTTAAAGAAAACGAGAATGTACAAAAGTGCTAATAAATAATTACAGCAAGACATAATCAAATTAACCGCCGATTGTTCAAGGTTTCAAATTATGAAAAGTGTAAATTGTCTATGGCTTCATTATTAATGATGATTCAGTTTAGAAGAAATTTCATATATAAGTTGACAATGCTATTAACATAATGCGAATTATATAAATATTAGAAAGAGTAAAAAAGTACAGAATTCGAGTAAAACATAAACGATTTATTGCCTCAGACATGATTATGTAAAAGGCACTTTAAATTTGGTCTCAATTATAAATGAAAATCCTCGTTTACACTGCACTGGACGATTTGTTTCGCACTATTTTAGGCATCAGATTCAACATTACACGCAACAACTGGCCAAGGATACGAATGTACACCTTAAAGACTTGGCAGCTCTCTCTGGTATTTCCGGATTCAGCAGTCCTGGTGAACAGCGGCAACGTAAGATGCAGAGAGAACGTCTCCATGACGAATTCACAAGCGCTCTTAACAGTTTTCAAGTACAGACATTTAATTACCACTCGTCGTCTTCGTCCAAGTTCCTAGCTTGAAATAAACTGGAAATCATAGCTGTTCCGAAATAGTAATGTTTATATTAATTGCAGGAAGTGCAGAGACTTGCAGCTTCGAAGGAAAAGGAAATGGTTAGAAAAGCAAAAGCAAATGTGGGTGCCACTGCGTTTGGAGAGAAAAAACAAGAGACTTTAATCGAGCTGCAGGACAGTCGAACGCAAAAACAAATGCAACAACACCAATTACAAGAAGAACTGAATTTGCGATTACTTAAGGAGCAAGAAGCAAGCGTTCGCCAATTAGAAGTGAGTTGCGTAACGAACGAGGAGAAGAGAATGATTGTAGAATTGTTATTCAATTGTTTTTTCATTCCATTCTGGATTCACGACGTTTGTGTGTTTTTAGAGCGACATCAATGATGTGAACCAAATTTTCAAAGAACTCGGCGCCCTTGTACACGAGCAGGGTGAGGTCATTGATTCGATCGAAGCTTCTGTGGAAAGAACTGAAGTCTTTGCCAATCAAGCTACCGATCAACTTCGACAAGCGGCCACTTACAAGACTAAAATTCGCCGGAAGAAGTGCATTCTCTTGAGCATCGGATCAGTCGTACTTTTTATGTTTATTGGCATTATTATTTGGAATAGTTCATCGTAAAGGAAATAAAGTAATGGTGATCTTTGAGGCAATATTAATACTAACTGTTGGAAAGTAAAACCAAATTTAAGCATGCAGTGTCCTCGGCAACTTCAGACTACTTGAGCTGACTAGAACTTGTATTTTTACGTTATTAACTTATAATCGCACTTATTTTTCTTTCAATAGTTCAGTTTTCACAGATTCAACTTATATTTATCAAAGAAGTCAACTGTTATTGGCGATAATTTATTATCATTGCATCGTTTTGGGCAATCTTGTGACGTAGCAAAATAATTGCTATTTGTATTAATTGTTATTAATGATAATAATGCGACGATGAATATATAAATACATTTTCTTGTAAATGTACAAATATATTGTCAAGTTTGACGCTTATAACAATGCCATGATTCATGTGCGAAGTTGTACTCTATGCGTTTGTACAAAATATCCTTAGTAAAAATTATACCTGGGTAGACATTTTTATTTTTACTCAGGCCTTACAAAGCCATGTTTTCGTCTTTTTAACAATCAGTCTTTTATTTCAAAAGCTTTGAGTGTCAAATTTAAATCATCATTTGCTTGTTCATTTCTGCAAACATTGATTTATATATATATATTTTTTATGAAATTTAGTTTATGGCGTGACACTATAATCATACATTATTTTTGCTAAATCTTCTAAGCTACTGACAAATCTAAATTTTGTTATATTACATTATTTGTTTACATTTTAATGCTGACAGAGTTTTGTTGTCATTTATTTTTTCGTTGAATATTAGTTTTATTTAAAAAAAACATCTTGGGAATCTATGAAAAGGTATGAAGCCAACTTTGAGGAAAGAACTTGTGACTGAAATTTGAATTATTTTTACTAACATGTTAATTCATTTTTAAGAGTGAAAAGTAGCGATTTAAAATAAACATGTGCATTTTAGAAAATGATATTTTAAACGATTTAATAATTTGATTTGTCGAAAATATTTGGATTTTTTAATTATTCAAATATTTCTAAATTTATATTATATAAAAATAAAAAAAACATTTAAGTTAAAAATTAACAACTATATTAACTTCATCGCGAGAAATAAGCAACAGAATATTTAATTTATATATAATTCTCACATCGACATCTTTGACAAATACGCAATAATCTTCGATAAACTGCGTCGACGCATTAATCAGAAAAGCGATTATGAAAAGTTGTTGATCAGCTGCTTTAGCGCTGTTTCAGTTTTAATCTTTTTAATCCTCAAAGAAACATCTCGCCTAAAACACCTGGAAAAGTGTCTCCTGACTTTTACCTTAATATGTACAACAATTTAAAACCAGATTTCTGTCTCAAAATAACTCACTCACTTGAATAATTATCAACAAATTGCGATTCTCTTTAATCTAAAAGGTAATTTTTACTAGGGATATTTCAAATAACAACAAATAATTTTACATGAAAAAAAAAAAAGAAATATCTGAAATGTTGAAATATAAAAGTTTGATAAATAATGAACAATTTCAATTAGTTTGATAGAAGTTAAAATACAAATAAGTTGATATAATTTATGACAATAGTTTAGTTGCGAGAGTTGAATTGTCTCATGAATAATGACTAGAACAAAGATAATTATTTATGATTTCGTATTATTTGAACAGAAATGTTAACGCCGCTTCAATAGCACTCAAATATTCAGTACTCCATGTGTAGCAACTGCGCGAGGCGGGCAATTTGAAGC
>JABFQD010000307.1:0-29085 GCA_022817045.1 Psix sp. ZL-2020
TTTAATCCTAATCGAATTAGACTTTAATCGTTCAATAAGATTATTAGAAAATTAATTAAAACAACAAACAAATATTGAGATTGCTATTTTTTGGGGTTTAAATAAAAATTTAATAGTTTTTCTTGTAATATTATATACAAGTGAAATTCAGTTTGAAATGAAAATCTATTTATTTTTGTTTAATTTGTTCAAATTAACTTATAAAAAAGTTTATTCGAAGTAATATATTTTCTAGTTATACAAATTGCATTGTCAATGAAAAAATAATAATAAGAGCTTTCGCTAAGGTCCATAAATTTCAACTAGAAAAATATAATGGCTCTTAATAGCTAATTAATGAAGGCTCAAAATTAAAATTTTTCAATTGCATTTTTATTGCCAATAGAAATTTAAAAATAAAACGTACGAATGTTATTAGTTGTAAGATTAACATATAATTTTACATAGAATATTGAAATAATTGACGAACAATGTTTCGGCGAACAAAAGTTATAGATGAAAAAATTCGTTCTTTTATGAGTGAATTCTTCTCATTGCGAATAATTTAATAAAAAAATTATCTATACGAAATATAAATAAAAGTTATATACAGTGAATCGCATCAACAAATTCGGAATAAAAATTTTTTCTCTCTATTTCTTCAATCTATACATTTATAAAACGTTGTTCACCTATAATAAAACGACCAAAAATTAATTGGTTAAGTAGAAAATTAGAATATGAAATTTTTGTCAATATTTGACATTTAACAATAAGTTATACTAACAATTCATCAAAGTGTTCAATCAATATTGTCCAAACCATTTTTATTAAGAGAGCATAAATTTAGTATTATAAACTTCTGGAGGAAACAAATTATAATTTAATACACTAAGTAATATCGTTAAAAGGCTTAAAAAAAGATGCTACACAATCTCATTTTGAAATTACATCATAAAAAAAAAGATTGTCAGAATTTACTATTTGTGTAAAAACTGTTGCGAGTGTGATGTAACAGTTGTAAACAAAGCAAGAAATCGCCTGTACAAGAGTGAAATTTGCACAATAAGAATAATAATTGGTTCATTTCATTAATATTTTGGCCAAAACCTTGTGTTTAGAAACATATTTTGAAATTCACTAAGGCTCGATTTCCATAACACTAATTTCAAAATTTTACAATAACGTATTCAAAATATTTGTTATTAAATGAATGATTGAAATGTCTCAACTGAAAAGTATTTAAAAAAGTGCAGATTAAAAAATATTAAGGGTGGAAAATGAATTCTAAAGCTGTAATTGCAATTGACATTAAATCGTCGACAACGTGTAAATATACATTTTTTGTTACTATTGAATTGTGTGTACTTATACTTTGTAATGTATTTAATTTTTTATTTTCTTTCAAATTGATGTGGTTTTTATGTTCGATTAGAGATTTGCGATACGGAAGTAAATTGCATTTGAACGAAATAGATCTGAAATTCAAGATTTCAAGAATGGGATTCAAAAATATTTCCAGATGTAATTGTAGGTATTCTTGAACAACGAATTAAAAAAATATGCGTATTGCATCGTATGATAATGCTTTTGCTAACGAAAGTATAGGCTGTGTGTGAACCGTAGCTGGCATTTCAAGTGTGGTCATAGTATGAATAACGGTGTCTAAGATTTGACGTTTTTCAATGTTAAAAGTGTTAAATGTCTCACAAGGGATCATTTATTTTTGCGATTCATGTAATAAAAATTGAAATGTTTGAAAAAGTAAGAAAATAAAAGGATAACATAGCATTTAAGTAATTATTTTCACATCCATAATTTATTTTATAGATTTTTGAAAAATACAATAAAATTCGTCTTTATGTAAAACTTGGCTTTGTTTTAACAAATATACATCATTTAAGTATGAATATTTATTACTTTGTTATCAGAGATCATAAATATAATACGATTAGAAAACTTATTCGATTTTTTCATTAGTTATTAAATTTTTAAATTACGCATTAAATGTTGAGAACTAATTATACTTTTTATGAAATGATCAGATTAATATAAATTATAATATAAATGAAATAGCTTATTATACATTATAAAACAAAATAATTGTTAATCTGAGTATTGATAGCATAATAATACGAAACTTTTACATCAGATTTTTGGAATCGGAGAATTGAAAATAGTTAATTGCATGACACGTTTTTTGGTCCTTAGAAAAACCGAGTTAGTTGAGTCGAGTAAAGAAGTTAGTTAACAATTAAATTATCTGAAATTTCAAATTGTTTTATTTAATTGTTAAAAAACACAATTGACATTATCAGTCAAATGAATTGAAAATTCCAGTTAAATTAACACGGAATGTGATTAGTTTAAATTATTTGGCTATAAAAATATGTACATATTTATATATAATGTATCGTAACTTAAAAAAGAAAGTTAGTTAAATCTACTGAATATTATTAAAATGAAAGAGAAACATTCTATTTTTCTTCAAATAACTAAAAATTTAATTGAATTGATTAAAGCATTAATTGATGCGATAAAAATGTAATTAAATAATAAACCATTGTTACATTTATTTTTATTTATTTATCTCCCAAAAAATAAAGTCTTATGCTAACAGGTAATCAATAATATTTCTGTATTATGCAAATTAGTTATTTAAGCTTTATTAAATTGAAATTTCAGTTGATTCAACTCCATTGAAATCGCATGTTTTTCGATTTATAAATTAAATATCATTTTTGAGATGTTATATTAATGAGAGATCGAATTTCGGTCTAAATAAGCTTCGATTTACGTGTGCCAAAGTTTTTTGACGTAGTATATTAAATTTAGATTAATCAATTCAAAGCGAAGTTTATACTCAATAAATTTAATGATTGCGATATAAATTAAGCATTACACAATAAATAGATACTGTAGTTCACACCCACTTTTTAGATATCTTATCAATTTCATATCTCTTTAATCAAATGAGTTTTTAAACACGATATTTAAATAGTAATTTACGATATACGGCTAAATTCATGCATCGGTTTATGGGTTAGACGATGAATCATGACAAAATAAAATGTAAATAATTAAAACAATCAACATTTGTGTTGCAATAGATGTAATTCATTGAAGCAGAAAGTTGATCAGCGCCTGCGCGGGATTCAACTCGAACTGAGGCGACCAATATAAAAGCGTTGTTAAAAACTATGACGTTTATTCTTAGTTGTGTTTATTACCACCTATTAGAATAAATAAAAAATGCAAATATTTGTGTTGCTACTTATTTTACCAGCGTATGCTTTTTCATACAAAAATCCACATTATAGTACCGAAAATGGGATTAAGCGTACCACGATGGTCCATCTTTTTGAGTGGAAATTTAAAGACGTTGCAAACGAATGCGAGAATTTTCTAGGACCTATGGGATATGGCGGTGTACAGGTATTAAAAATAATTAACACAAATTTGTTAACAAAACACACTTACACATTACGATTTAGTCAATAAATTTGAAGAAATTTAGTTAAATTATTTCAATTTGTTTTTTGTTATTTTGATTTTTGTAAGTAACTGATATTTATTTCATTTTGATTGAATATTGACTTTAGATTTCAATGCTTTTGTTTTTAATTGTAGCTATCTCCAGTTCATGAATACGTAATTATTCCTGGCAGACCATGGTATGAACGATATCAACCAGTTTCATATAAAATCATTTCTCGATCTGGAAATATAAGCGATTTTAAGGACATGGTTCAAAGGTTCGTAAGCTTAGTTATTATTTAATTATAAATCATTATTTTTTTACTTCAATTATGCAAGAAAAAAATTATTGTGGTAGGACGAATATATTAATTTACACGTAAATGAGGTTTATTTTCTTTCAATTATATATTCATTATCATTTTACATTAATTTTCATTTTATATCAATAATTGTATAAAATTATTACTTACTAATTGTACCTTTAAAATTTTTGATAAATTATCATTTAATACAATTTTATAATCAAATTTGTTATGACCAACAGGAATTTTATTTGAAATTTTCTAAACAATTCAACTATAGATCAAATATTATTTGCATTTAGATTTATGACGTTATCTATTTTTGTATTATCATAAATAATAAAGAGACTCAAATTAATTTCGACATCTATAATAATTGAAATAAAAACTCATTTTATTTTTATGTGATAAATATTACTTAGAAGAAGACATATATTTACGAAGCCAATATAAAGTGGAAAACTTATTATTAGATTGAAATTTATTCCAAACTAATTTTTCAATGGTTACATTTATTATTTTAAAACACAAATTTGCTGTTTTGTTTGCATTTATCTGAAAGAAGATTTCATAAAATCAATCATTGTCAAATAAATGGATATAGATTTTTAAATGTAGTCATTAAAAAAAATGTCTACAACATTAAATGCGTACTTTTTGTATGTACTAATTTAAGAAAATTAATTAAATGTGTGTTCAAAATTACACAAGTCTACAACCAGGAATATAATTTTAATGAGAATACAAAGTACACTTACAGACTTTAAAAAATCTATTACTCTAGAAATTAACAAGCATAAAAATAGTAATGTTTAAAAATGAGCTCGAGATTAACATTCAGAGCATTTAATAAATTTTTGTATCAGAAAAGAAGAAAACTAAAAGAAGCATTTGAGAAAATTACTTTCCAATTGTTAAGACCGCGTGAAATAAAATAGTGATTTTAATGCTTGGAAAAATTTATTTTTGTAATTCGAGAATTGGAATCAGCATAAAACCAATATTGCATGAATAATTACTGTAAATCTCATATATAAACGCAATATGAAAATTGGTACTCAATTTTTCAGATGTAACAAAGTTGGCGTACGAATATACGTAGACGCTGTAATCAATCACATGTGTGCTGACCAACGTCCAGCTGTTGGAGTAGGTGGTTCAATAGCTATACCAGAGGAGCGAAAATATCCCGCAGTGCCTTATGGTCCTGAGGATTTTCATCAGTCTTGTCCAATAGACAACTTTGGAAATGAAGAAGTAGTCCGGAATTGTGAATTAGTAGGTTTGCATGACCTCGATCATAGGAGAGAAAATGTTCGCAAAGTTATAGTCGACGCCATTAATGAACTCATTGATATTGGTATCGCTGGTATCAGGTATATGAATAATTTATCTTATTTATTAAGAAATATAATTTAAGATAATAACCTTTTTTACTTTTGTATTTATTTAGAGTTGATGCAGCCAGACATATATGGCCCAATGACTTGAAAATTATCTGCGACAGATTGAAAAATCTGAATGTTGAATATGGGTTTGCTCCAAATAGTAGACCTTACGTGTTCCAGGAGATTATTGTACATGATGGGCGGTATCCAGGCAGCAGACCAGAATACAGTTTTGCTAGTTTTATTGAATTTTCTTTCGGAAAAATTTTAGGAAATATGTTTAGAGGACGTTTAGATTTTCGATGGCTGAGGAATTGGGGAACTGAATGGCATTTACCATCCGAAGAGGGTACTTTGGTGATGATAGATAACCATGACAACCAGAGGGAGTCGGCTAGTGAAGACACTATTTTAACTTATAAGACTGCGAAACAGTATAAAGTAAGAATAACAACTTAATTTAAAAATGAATTTTAAGTTTATATCACGTGACTGCGAATTCAGTTTTGAAATATACTCAAGTAAAAATTCATATATGGCCTATATACGGCATACATATATGCCGCATTTATGTTACATTTCTGGCAACATATATGGGGCATTTATGTAACATCTGTTGACATATATGACTTTTTACATGGATACCTATGATAAATATCGAATTTATCAATATTTATATTTATAATTTATTTATTTAAATTTAATTTATTATTATTTCATACTGAAATGTGAAAACAGATAATCAACAAATCAAACATGCTTAATTACTTTGTTTTTTATTTAAGTAGAAACATCAATACTTTGTAATAATGATCTTTTTTAACCTTTTAAATGATGATTACCAAAAATGTTTAATTTTTTTTGTTTGATTCATTGAAACAAATTTATGTAAATTGATATTATTTGTTTAGATGGCAACTGCTTTCATGTTGGCTCATCCATATGGAAATCCTCGTATTATGAGTTCCTACCATTTCAACACGAACAACCAAGGACCACCGGCTGATTCTGAAGGAAACATTGTGTCACCAGTTATCGAGAATAATATTTGCTTGAATGGCTGGGTTTGTGAGCATCGATGGCGACAAATTTATAACATGGTACGGTTTAGAAATATCATTGGCAATAGCGAACTCAAACATTGGTGGTACGGAGAAAAGGACCAAATTGCCTTCAACCGAGGGGATCAAGGATTCGTTGTTTTCAATGGAAATCATAACGATTTGAGACGAAGAATTTATACGGGACTTCCCACGGGTCACTATTGTGACGTCATCAGTGGATCTCTTGAAAATGGTAAATGTACGGGAAAAGTCATTTGGGTTGAGTCTGATGGTAACGCAGAGATACATATTCCATCCTATGCTGAGGATGGAGTTCTAGCTATTCATGTCCAGGTAAAATAAAATTCAATTTCAGTTTTGATATTGTGATTTATATTCTAAAAATGAAAGCTATGTAATAATGATTTTAATTTTCAGGCAAAATTGTAAATATTTGTGAAAACAATGAAATTATTTTGATGTAGTAATCACTAGTAGGAACTTTTGGGAAGAAATTATGGATGAAATAAGTGTTTATATGTAAACCAATTAATTTATATAGTAGAATGAGGTAATTGTATAAGTTTTTATGAGCGTGAATTATTAAATTTATGTATACATCTATGCATATTCATATATGTAAACATTAATAACATTTTTATTAATTAATCAAAAATATGTGTGATTATTTTATACCTAGTTGTTTTATGCAGGCATGTTGTATGGTAACATTCGAAGGTTATTATATGAACATAATATTGTAATTATCGACCGAGTAATAAATTCTGTCGATAATAAATGAAATCTTTCTACTTTGATATATTAAGATCTGACAGTGACGGTTGGTATACATTATTTGCCATGTGCCAGTACGTTTTAAAAGACACCCCTGTCGGTAAAACAGTTGGATGAAATTTTTCTTATTCTCTTATGAAGTAATAATAAAACTGATTAAAGATATCAATGCAAATGCATATATTAAGATAATATCAACGATGACTAAGTAGTTTTCTTGTTTTTGTTATTAATTTTTTACACGTGGATAGTTATATTAACTTTAGTGAACAAGAATTTGAAACAATTTGCGACTCTAATTTATTTATTTATTTATTTATTTATTTATTTAGAGAGAGAGAGAGAGAGAGAGAGAGAGAGAGAGAGAGAGAGAGAGAGAGAGAAAGTTTGTTATTGTTGATATATGTAACAATAATAAAGTAATAATACAAATATAATAATAAAATTTTAAAGAATCACATATTTTTCAAAATACAACTTTAAAACAGTCTATTAATCTGTAGTCGTCAGTATGTATAATGAATATTCAAGTTTTCAAATATAACAAAATGTTTCTTCCTGTTATCAAATAACATTTTCACACAGTTCATATGAAATGCTCGCAGAGTAGTTGGTGCTATAATAACTTTCAGGTGGAATCACCAGCTTCTTCTATTTGTTGAATAATCATCCTATTCTTGATATTTCTTTTTCCTTATTTTTTCAACGACTGATAAAATTCATATATTCGTGTAAAATCATTCTTTCCAACAGAAGTTGATTTTTGACGTAACAACTGCTCCCTTGACTGTGAAAAAAGTCATCGCATTTTAACCTAAGCTAAAATGATGTTTTGGCTGGACCACGAAACAGTCTTTTGATTGCCTTTGGTCTATATTCATGGACTGCTGTCGTTGTTAGTACTCGGCACGTTCGCAACAAAAATTCAGCTGCATGGCCGTGCATCTCCAATAGAACGTGATGTCTGACGGTCTAAGCTATGGTGAACTTAAAAAGTGTTTCTTGGGATATTGGTACTCGATACGTCGGTCCCGGGAGATCGAGACGCGTATACCGCGTCTCATCTCTCACGACAAAGGACCAAGCGACAGCTCCAAGACGAATTCCGACGATGAGAGCAGATACGATGCAAATTGGATTGGAATCCTGTTTAAGCTATAAAGTTGGCCTTAAGAGTGTCCGCATCGCCCCCGCGAAAGCCCTCGGGAGCGACACTTATATCGAGTTAGAGCCGTTTGAATAGCGCTTCTCAGAGACAGCGGGGATCAAAAGTTGATACCGTCTGTCGGGTTATATGATTATCCTTGCGAGGACCTCGCGCGCCGTCCTCTCTGGCGTGCTCGGCGCATGGAATACTTAAACTATCCCCCCTGGTGACGTTTCGCATAAAGTATTCCTGTGGAAACATCGATCGCAAAAAACTCACTTACAAGTCAACTACGTGTGCCACGCTTAGTTCCAGTTAAGAATCATTATATGCATCCCGTGGTTATTGCGTTAGAGCACTCGTCGGCTGCGTAGAATCCGCGGATACTACCATCTATCGGCTCGCTGAGCAGAATCACGAAATGATCGACAGCAATAGTTTTAATGGAGTATGCGAGAGAGACGTTCAATTTATTTTTCACTTTTATTCCAAACCATGATTATTGATTATTGCTGTATTATTTATTACAATGAAAATTAAGTGCTTCTTGGATGCAGAGCCTTATCAAAACATTATCAACATCGATAAGATTTTATCACTTTTGTCGTCCTATTCATAATATTAACGTATATAGTAGGTTTTTAATGATTGAAATGTTGTAATCTTCAGAAGGTAAGTTATCGTTTATTTATAAATAAATTGCTTACTTCAAGAAATTATGCAAATGAGAGTTAATGTATTTTTGAAAAAAAGTAATTCTTTGAAACTGATGTATTATTTTAGATTTTGGTACAAGCAAATAATGGAAATGATTATTTCAATAATTCATAGCTATCAACGGTTCAAACAAATTTAGAGTAACTCCGTCAAAAGTTGATCAGTTATGAAATGTTTAATTCGACATTTATGTGAAAAAACTTTGAACAAAATTGTACAATCTTTTTTTGATTATTCGATTTTGATTAATATTCATGATTTGAATACGAATCTATACATAAATATAAATAACAAAAATTTGTATGAAAATTTGAAATTCGATATTCAAGTATCCGAAAGAAAACCCTCCAGACATAGATTTAGAGGAGACTTAATCGTTTGTAATATCCGTAAGTCTTATCGACAAAACCATAATGATAGAAATGGACGTTCGAGTTCCTTCGAATAAACGATAAAAGAAAATGTCGAAGAACATTCACGAGCTTTGGCATCAATGATGCAGCTAAAGGAGATATATGACGGTCTTGTCGTACATTCGTGTCCTTTGGGGTCGATTTTACGAACAGTCTCGACACGAACTTGCGAATAATCACTCTCACAAGATCTTTCCACCACTACGCGACCAATCGACGATTCGACGATTCATTTATTCAAGAACTGTAATGAATCCATGCCTCCGGGGATTCTCGTCATCGCCTGTATCTCTGTCAGATTATTACTCCTATTCTTTACCCCGCAAATTATATTTTAATTTTGCTACTCATTAATCGCTTACGATAATTTATTCTTTTTCTTCTAATTCTTGGTACATGCTTTGAAAAAACGGTGCAGACATATTGGAACATGGAATAATTTTTTGTTGGTGTAAAAATACAGATGTTAAATCTTTTCGTGAAATAAATTTTGCAATTTTATTTGACACAGCTTTAAAATAATACAAAGTCAGTCAGAAATAGAATAATTCATTTACATATTTTAGCTTTAGATTTTCAGTATTCTAAAATATGAAAGCAGCTTTCACAAAATATCAAATTAATTCATTTTAAATTTCTTAAACATTGGTGTTTAGTAATTTAATACTATTCGTTTGAATTATGCTTCAAAGAGAAAGTCTAGTTTAAGTTACTAATATTACAGATTTTGCTCATTAAAATACTTCAAATAGATTTGTAGTGACTGCAGAACAATTTTCTTTCTTTATTTAACATATTCTTCTGAATTAAGAAAATGATTAAATAATGTAAATTACAGGTGAATAAAGGAAATTTATTTTCAAAGTGAGATAAAAACGAGTTTTTAAATGTTACTTTGACATCCTCTTAATAGTGCAGTTTGAAGAAAAAAGCACTTTAGATCACTTTTACGGGAACAGACATGAAAAAGTGATTTAACCATAATAAATTTTTAGATATTTATTTAGTATATCTTATACAGTTTAACTGAATGTTCATCCATTTGATTTCTTATTTACATAAATATGTATATAAATAAAATACGATTCATTATATTTAAGCAAACCAACAATATCATCAGTTGAATTTTGTTGTCTTAGACTAATTCGTAATAAACTATTTTTCATGTTTTATTGTATCTTATAAGTTTTATCAATTTATAATTTTTTTTTCAAACAATGAATTTATCCTCCAAAAGATAGAAAAATAAAAAATTCTGTAATTGTAACAACTTTACAAATTATTTATCAAACTCAATCATATGTTTCAACACAATGAAAATAGTTGAAGAATAAACGCAATATTTATTTATTTCAGGATAACCAATGTTTGTCGTAAACAAAATTGGAATCTAGAAGTAGCAATTCACAAAGCTCGTAACTGTGGACTGTTAACATATGATCCACCGTTCCGTCACTTTGATTATTCAGACTGGTACGATTTTTCAAAAAAATCATCTAAACCAGAGCAATGAGCAGCTTGGAACACAGCACTTTCGTGGTCGTGGGTGGAGGTATATCTGGCGTAATTTGCGCTCAAAGTCTCGGAACCCATGCGGCTGATGTTAAAACCACCCTTGTAACAGCAAGTTCCACAGTCAAAGCAACAACCAATCTGATGTGTTACACTAAAAACCTCATCCAATTTGATGTAGAAGAGCGCGAAGCCAGCTCTCTCTGTTCTGATTTACCTAATCTTGCGTTGCTTGAAGACACTCTAACTGAAGTCGAACCAAATATAAAAACTGTAACTTTAAAATCAGGTCGGAAATTGACTTACGAGAAACTATGTCTTTGTACCGGTGCAAGACCGAAGCTTATAGCCGAAAATCACCCTCTAGTGATTGGTATCCGGGATACAGAGTCAGTTGCGAATTTTGTGGAGAAGTTGCGTGGAGCACGGAAGGTCGCGATCGTAGGAAATGGTGGCATTGCGACAGAACTGGTTCACGAAATAGCTGGTGTGGAAGTGGTTTGGATTATTAAAGATCCACATATATCTGCAACATTTGTTGATCCTGGGGCTGCGGAATTTTTCCAGGATTCATTAATGAAGGAGAAAAAGACAGAAAATAAAGGACCAGTAAAACGTGTTCGATACACGGTGCAAGGTTCCAAGTCAGGGGGTCCAGCATTGGGTCCAGATTGGCACCACTCGATTCCAATTTGTGACTCTGCAAACTGTCTGCCCAATAAATGTATCGAAATAGAATACCTGAGTGAAGTTCTGGAAGTTATGGACTCTTGCAAGGACAAGGACGCAGGTGATTGGCCGGTTTACGTCAGAATCTCGAATGGAAAAGTAATCGGCTGCGACCTTGTGGTTTCCGCAACCGGCGTCGTGCCCAATACCCAGTTTAAAGGCCTTGAGGAGCTAAAAAGGGGCGAGGATGGAGGTCTTTTAGTCGACTGGCAAATGCAGACATCACATAGCGACATCTATGCTGTTGGAGATGCTTGCACCGCTGGATGGGAACTAGCCAAGCATTGGTTCCAAATGAGACTATGGACTCAAGCATATCAAATGGGTATTTACGCAGCTAAAAGTATGATATCCAGCAGAAACAATGAACTCTTCTACCAAGACTTCTGTTTCGAGTTGTTTACACACTGTACAAGATTTTTCGGCTATAAAGTCGTTTTACTAGGGCTTTACAATGGACAGAAATTAGAAGGCAAATATGAAGTATTGCTGCGTTACACGAAAGGCGAGGAGTACATTAAACTGGTAATGGTTGACGGCAAGTTACAAGGTGCGGTTCTGATCGGCGAAACTGACCTCGAGGAAATGTGCGAAAACCTCATACTCAATCAATTGGATTTAAGTATTTATGGTGAGGATTTACTGAATCCAGATATTGATATCGAAGATTACTTTGACTGATGTAGATTGAGGTATCTGTATATAGGATGTTAAATTCCAATGTGTATTGTTTGCACGAGCAATAAAATTAGTACTGTTGCTTTTCAAGTGTTTCTTGTTATTTTTTAAGCCATCTTTAGAATAACATAGCGATTTCCTTGAAAATCAGCGTTTAAAAATGTAATTCCTGAACAATTATAAATTTTGCAATTTAGATTACTCAGCTACTCGTTTCTATTAACTTCTACGTTTTTAATCAAGCGAATTGTGCAATTAATCACTAAGAATAGTTTTTGTTTGATGCACTTCATTTTGAATCTTTACATATTTTCTTTTATGTTTGTAATAGATTCAAAATTTAATTACAATGAAAAATGAATCTATTAAATTGTTATTAAATTAATTTAGAGAGATAATAGTTTTATTTTATTTTTCATTTGTATAAAATAAAGTGTTCAGACAAAGCATGAGAAAATCTAATCTAATATGATAATATCAATAAATAAAACTGTATGTTCCTAATATCTTTTTTTTTCGTACAAATGTTACAACGTTGTACATAACAATAACTTAATCAATATCTTAAAATAAAATCGCAAGTTAAATACAATCGAACCTGCAATTAGTAAGCATTTAGTATTAAATATTCGTAAAACAATATACTTATAAAACTCCCATATATTAATTTTTTCGCTACAAATCACAGTACATACTCAGATCGGTCTAATAAGGTACATAAAAATTCGAGAGTATAAATTATCTCGTTACCATAAAAACACTTAAAAAATACTTGTTTATTGCAAAAACAAATCCAAACTTAATTATTGAAAAATCCTTAAAATTCAAATTCGACGGAATGTTTCGCGTTTCCGAAAATCTAGCAGTCTTTATATCATACCCTCGCGTATATACAGACGTATATATTAGAACACCTTAACTTAAAAAACCTTTGGCAAAATTGAGGCGTCACATCTAAAAAGCAATTCAGTTGAAATTAAACCTGACGCTTTTAGGCGTATTTTCATTTTTCGCAAACGGACAGATTCGCTTCTCATTATTTCTGGCATCGACGATATCCTCGAAATATTTCTTGTTACTCGCAACCTTGCTCTGTTTCTTCTCTAAAGAATCGGCTTCGACTACAGTCTCATTTGTATCCAAAACCGAAACGCCTTCTTTTGACTCATTTCTTGCGTTAGAGAGCACAACTTTGATATTGTCAACAGCCTTGTAAACTTTGTCCAAATGTGACTGAACTTTGCCGCTGGTTTCCGCACTCTGGTGATGATTACAGAGTTTCGCCAGCGTCTTTGCGGCAATTTCCATCTGCCGAAGACACTGCACCATATCATCCTGGTGACGATCGCACTCTTGATCAGGAGTTTTGTCGATTTCACTCAGTGAAACATCGAACATCGATGAGTCCAACGACATCTGAAAAATGCTTTCGTTAAGTTGCTTTTTCACTGGAGTAATATTCACGGAGATGCGATTCGACTCTAGAGAATCCTGAGCGATATGCGATTCCTCGAACGGCTGCCAGTCCTCCTCGGAGTCCCGTAATTCTTTGATTGAGTTCTCGACATCATGGTCACGCAATCGATGGATCCAATCAAGAAAATGGAGCGGCTCCCAAAATACTTCTAACATTTGGTCACGATCGCGGACTCTTACAACAGGTTTCAGGCTTTTGTTTGAAATGATTTGTTGTTGGCAGAATTCCTAAAACAGAAGTTTACGTTATATTCACATCGATTTTTAGTTTTAAGTAATTTCCACATCTTTTATCTTTATTTTGATTTAAGAATATTAGTGATTAGAAACAAAGCGAGATATGAATGTTTTATTGGATTTTATGATAATTGAAAAGGATATAAATTTAAGTTTTGAGTAAAAAAGGTGGAATCAAAAATTAATTTATCTTACATAATTTAGTCCTAATTCGCGACATCTTTCGCTGGCTTCGCGAACCATTAGTTGAAGTTCATACAAACTAACACCTCCAGCCTTCATTGCATCGTTGCTTGTCTTCAGTGTCAATGCCACTTCTGCCCCAGCAGTCGTCTCGTTCAAGATCTTTTCGAGATCTTGCAAAAAATTCGACTTGTATGGAGAAACGTTTATTTCTACTTTGCTCTCCATTTGTAAACTTTTGATTCTCTTGTTAGTCTCAATTTCCCGCATCAGTAATTCCTTTTCCTGTTCGAATTTCTGTTGTTTCCGATTGATATCTTCAAGGGCGCTTTTTTGTTTCTCCAAGGTCGTGCCGAGCGCTTTAATTTCCTTCTCATATACGGTCTTTTGGGAGTTAAATTGTACCTCCATTTCTCTCTTCGCATTCTCAAGTTCTTTCATTGCTTTTTGCTTTGATTCTTCCAGTTCTATTCTTAATCTGCAAAGAAGTACAAAATAATGATTAATGAAATTATCGATGAAGTAATTATTCTGATTTGCTTTAAATTTATTTTTAATTCATCTCAGTGCCTATATATTGATTTTACGTAACTAAATCTAAATTTAGCACTGCAATTTATTTTTCAGCAATAAAATGATCATAAAAAGAAATGAAAAAATTATTACTCTTTTTCTTGAACGCGAATTACTTCTTCATGTGCATATTCAAAATCTATTGGTTGCGTGCAATTTTGTACATCTTCGTCTTGCGGATGAATGACTTTGAAATAATGACTTCCGCCAATTATCAAACGATCACCATTATGAAGTTGAACCCTTCTGTAAACTTTCTACAATACAATTGGAGAATTATTATTAGAATTTAAAAGATTAATATTTTGTTGAATTCTTAAAGTTACGTCATTGTTTTTAGCATTTAAAATGTGAGCTTAATAAGATAATCAAATTTTGTGTAATACAGATTGATTAAATTTGAAAACATTCCAATAAAAATAAATTAGTCTCACAATTAATTATTGTTTGTACAATTTTTCAAATTATGTCCGAAAACAATTCATAACATAAAAGGAATTCAAGAAATGAAATTTTAAATTTGTACTTTATACAAATAAACAAAATATCCAGCTGTTCATACTTACTTTTCCATTAACGAACGTATCTCCATCTTGCTCTGGGCGAAGATAAAGTTTTCCATCAATATTCTCTATAATACTGTGAAAAAACAAATTGATTTTAAATTTCATTCCAATATAGTATAAATTATAAAATATGGAAATTTACAAATAAAAAACCCAAAATGAATAAAAAATAATGATGTCTCAATTAGTAGCTAGATATTTTCCAGTTTAAAAAAAAACCATCTGTCCAATGTAAGAAAAGTAAATATCATTAGAAGGGTTGATAAACACGTGTTATGAAAGTAAACCATTCATAAGCAGATTATAGGAACACAAGAATTAAGGCATTATCTATTAGAGAAAAGCATAACAGCGATACAAAAGTTATGAAAAATATTAGTCTTCATGTGATGAATTCTTGTAATTCTTCAAGCACTAATGAACTTTCGATTTTGATATCAAGGAAGACAAATATTATCCCCTTGTACAACAGCGAATCAATCAAAATCTTTTTTTCAAGTCTACCATATGAAAATAAAACATAAGAACCAAAACTACAAAATATAAAATAAATAAAAAAACCATGCACAAGTGTTTATTTTTTCAGTCACTCTTATTTATTATTCTAATTTATCTTTTGTTTTCCTATCGATAGGAACTAACCAGTGAGAAGGCCTGACTAAAGGTCCATCCAGGACAATGTCAGGTGTCTTGCAAAGCAAATCTTTTTTGCCGAAACTTTTTCCTATGCGTATGGTACCCTCAGGCAAAAGATACAAGAGAGTACCAGACAGCATCGGATCTGACGAAAGATTTACGAGACACGACTGCGTCTGCTGACGAAGATCGAGCTCGACTGCGATGCCCCGTCGACGCAAGTATTTTAATTCCAAATTTTTTTTCTCTTCAGCTTCCTTGAATTTTTGTTTCCATGACCTGCAAAATGTCGTGTCAAACTAAAAAATCAAAAAAATTGTCTCGTCGACGAGTATATCTCACAAGACTTGGTTCATAATAGCTGCAGTCTGACCCGATTTCAATATTGATGCGAGTATTTTTAAACTGATAAATACTAATTAAAAAATTGTTGATATTATACATTGATTGTCGTAAACAATAAATTGATTAGGGTTTTCCTTGAAGAAATAAATATGCGTTTGGACTTCATTTTTGAAAGCAGAAAGTGCTTCAATTCTTGTAGATGTATCCGTATGACTGGAATAACGTTATCAGTCCGATTAGTTTTAAGTTCATCCGATCATTTCTTTATGATAGACTGTAAGAATTATTTACTCTTCGTGTTTTAACATGGATTACTCATGATAACAATGAAATTATGTCGTATGAGATCAAATTATTTTATCCTCTTTCTTGATTAATTAAGACAAAAATGTGATAAAGAAAAAGAAAACTGATTCTTAATTTTTCGGATCGTCTCACCTGTCACGTGTCTAACGTAAAACAAACGGAATTTTTACAACGTTACTGATCATTTGATAGAAATATTTATGATCTTGCAGAAGATAATTTTTGTAGTTTCAGACATAAAATAGTCCGTATGTATAAGAATATGATAGTTAAAATTCGTACTTTTGATTTGAAGCCAGCTGTTCTTCCATGCTCTTCAATTGTTCTTTAAGTAAGTCAATTTCACGTTGTTTACTTTGCATTTCTTTAGCCGGGTCCGTCGATGGCTCCAGCGAATCTAAAAGTCGCCGCGGTGTGAGACCGAGTTGTCTTTCGTATCCTTCACGAAGCTCTTCAAGTCGTGAGACTCTGGCTTTTAGAGACCTAAAATAAAAATAATCGAGTTGTAAAAAACAGAAATTTGAATATTTTAATCAAACGAAAATATTATGACAAATATTGAATGTCTGTGTAGAATTAGTTAAAACGAAAATAAACATTCTCATTGCCTAATTAATCTGTCATGCTGGTCTTCATTAACGTGAATTCTGTTTACGATTGCTCTTGCTTGACAGGCATAACGAAGTGTTGCTAATGTTTCTTCCAGGTTGATACTTGCGGGTGATACCGTTCCCAGCATAGCGGTTCTTGAATTTCCTCCCAAACTTTCCTGTACAAAAAAACAATTTGATTAATGATTATGTATTTACTCAGGTAATTGATATCATACACATCAATAAAATACACGTTAAGATTGTTTATTTTTTATTTAGATATATAAGATTATTCATTTTGATCGTTTTCAGGATTAAAAAAGTGAGCAAAAAATTATAATATGATATTATTGGAAAAAATGAACTATCAGTTATAATAAAAGATCACAGAGTCGTATCTCAATAACGAAGCAGTTTTTGTTTCTTGTTTCCATAATATGTCTCTGTATCATAATTCTATTAATATTACACAACACATTGTTATATATAATGTAGAGACAAAGCACATTTACATGGAGTCATGATTAAGTGATGTCGTGAATCAAACTGAAAATAAATCACATTTTCGCACGTACATTGACTTTTGTTTGTTTTTGTGTCAATGTAGCATAGTAGTGTGTATTAAATTTTTCGGCGTCAAGTCGAGCATTTATATTCAGCCCATGTATAATTTTAAATACAAGTGTCAAACAAATTCCTTGTTAACAATGTAACTTTCTCTCATTTAATTTTATAATTACTTTAATAATATGTAATGTTATTACATCATATAGCAATTAGAGTCTGATCGAATATTTTCCTCGGTTTGATTAATTACATGCTCGGGGTAAAAACCAAGTATGTTAAGTCGTTTAATATTAAACGAGATATATTTCATTAAGATAAAATCAATAAAAGTAATATTTAGTGAAGCAAACATAGAAGTCTGTTTCTGTCTCATTTTTACTTGTGGATGTCTCGTTTACTTATGACTATATGTCTCGTTTTATAAATATCGATGTCATAGTTTCTAATGTTCATTTCGCCTGTTCAAAGTACCTTTTTATGTTCAACATAATAGTTTATTCAATTTTTTATCGAATTCTTTCAGAATCATTTCTATTTAAATTAATCATTTATTTATTAAAATAGTTCATTTATTTACAAAACATTGAAATATTTTGTTGATTTTTAGTTCTAAAATAGTGTAATGTTACATTTTTACGTTTTATTGAAATTCGAAACTGAATCAAATTCAAAGTCAATGAAATCTTTTTTCATCCTCTCTATTTTTACGGTGTGTTGGTTTTACCTTTATATACACAAAGCCCGAACGCAGATTCTAAATCGATCATTTTCAATATTTAACCTTGGTGCCTCCTATTCAAATCTGTCAGACAATATTAGTGTTTCTTTTGCTGTACCTTTTACAATGAGTAATAGAACTGTAGAGCATAGGGGATATTTTTTATGACATTTGTTCGAATACGTCATGTATAAATTAACGAATATATGATGACATGATTCATAGATTTTAAATTGTAAGTTCGAATGATAAATCATTATTACTAATAGCCTACATAGAATATCCCATATAAAGAAACAACGTAAAACGATGATCATAAAATTTCATCATTTATTATTATAAAAATTCGTTTTTAATCATTTTGGTTTAGATTTTATTTATTTTTCAATTATATATTATTCAAAATAAATATAATTTCATTTTCAAAAAAAAAAAAAAAAAAATAATAATAATAATAATAATAAAATAAAATTAAAATATGACAATCAATTTAAAGTATCTTTATCTAATTTGCATACGTTGCATTTATTCAAATTTAAACATTTATATTTTAATACAAATAATGAAATTAAAAATATCATTTCCAATTATTTGGTAAAACCCAATAATTTTTCCATTTACACACAATGCATTCTGTATCTACACTTTAACTATCGTACTTCCTTAACTATGTTTAATATCTACCTTTTTATTTACAACCATTGATTCAACACATTCCAGCTGTTATTTTCACATATTTGAAATCCATTTTTTCAATTGTTATCATTGATAGATTTTCTACCTTAAGCAAGTATTAGATGAAAGATTTTTCAGGAATGCAAGAAGAAAAAGAGAACAAAAACCACACGGCAGTTGATAAAGAATAATCAGTCGCCTTTGATAGCAGCTGTTTCAAGTTGCGAATAAAAAGGGCAGTTGTATTTAAATCGGTATTTTTTTGTCACCTCGCGGCAATTCCGACAGAGATCTTGGAACTGCGTCTCAATTAGCTCACTTAATAAACAAACAAAGATTAGCTTCAGTTGACTTGCACTTATTTTATCATGGCCTTTCACTAGGTAAGAAAACGTGCATTGCAGCTGGGTAATTTTCATCAAAGGTGACAAAAGCGCGAATCTTTATCACCTATAAATAATAGACGATAAATAAGCGAATATTTTTCATCGGAAGGAATCGCGTTATCGAGGTCGTAATATCGACTTGAATTTTTCAAACAGACAAGATAAACAATATCCTTGTATATAGGTGATTTACTTCTGCAATTATGTTGATATAAATTAAATCTATCGGTTGAACAGCCATTTTGGTAAACAAGCGATTTAATTGTTTTTGAAAAGAACGATGCTCAATTGCGATGGCCAAAGAAAACAATCTGTTGATTTTTGTATGCGTATATGCAAATGAAAGCCTGCCCTATGAAACTGGCGGTTCCTCAATGGCCTACGTGACACGTTGCACGTTTCAGTCGCGCCTGTTTCTTGCTTAAAGAGCACTGTCTTTAAAGCCGTGAAATTTACTTTCTACGCAAGCAGCAGAAAAAAAAACCAAAGTCAAATTTTCGCGACGACTTTTGAAACAATTGTATGGAATTTTCAATCTCTTTTTGGGACATTTGCTTTGGAACAATTTGGAACAAAAGTTATGGAAAATTTGAGTTTAAAAAAAATAATGTAAAGGTAATAAATATTCAGGTATTAATGTATGCATAAAATATAATATCTATTTATGGTAATTATGTTACGTAACGCTAATAAGTTTGAAAATAACGAAAAACTGTGTTTACATGAAACGTAGTAAACGCAACAAATTGAAAACAAGTTCAGCCTTGACGGCAGCGTATTTCGTGTTTTTTGCACATATTTTACGACTCTGAAAATATGGCTGGCAAAGGTATTTGAAAGATTAAAAAACACGCGAAAATCAGCGTTGACTGTATAATAAATGCTAATGCGCAAAATCGTATTTTGATTCGTTACACAAAGACTAAGTTTATGAACTGCGTGAATCATAAAAACGCACAATACCTATCTATGGAGTTGTATTAGCTTTTTTTTCCCTATTCGATGAATTATTGATAAAGCGGTGCTAATTTTAAAAATATCGTTGATTACCAAGCACGCTTGATTATTGAAAAGAAATTTGTAAATCAATGAATCCTCAAAGAGATGTTTATATTTGATAAAAAGGAAACAAAATCGAACTAAAAATATACGGCCATTTGAAATTGTCTCGAAATAGTTTGGAAATAAAATAGTTCGGGCTTTCCAGTGCGATAAAGAAACAAAAAAAATGGTAAGAGTTTGAAGATAAACGGCGGAAAGATAAGGATTAGACTAAGAAGTGCACATAGTTTTCCTTGGTTTAAACGCTTCCGCTCATGTGATATTGATAAAGGTACATAAAAAGTGCCGCAGGAGCAATCGCGTTTTATTAGATGCGCTATGAACTACGTAGTTCCACTTAAACGGTTCGATTCGCGAGCCTTTGTCGATGGTTTAGTTGACGTGTATTTCCTCATTAATATCTCGTGGATTGTCTCTGTTGCTTGTCGCAATTTGAAGTGCGCAATAAGCAACAGCAAACACGAGAACATTGTTTTTACATCATTTTTACGGGCAGATCAATTTTCACAAACACAAGATTACGACTCCTGTTTTGTTCTTTCCTCGTTTAGAGTATTTGATTCTGTATCGCAGCTCAGATATAATGACCTTTTTCAATGACAACAATTACAAAAACATTATAAAGATATCTCCTTGTTTTTAAGAGCCTCGAAAAAGTAAAAAAACACGAACGAATAAAAAACTGTTTACGTCCCAAATCTTCCCTTTTTGCCGGAGCCCAAAATGTTGCCTTGAGCAGAGCAAAACTTTAGGCGGAAACCTTGTGAGATGTTTCCTTACAAGACAAATGGGAAAAAGAGACAAAAAAACTGAAAGAGAACGCGGAGTTCATTAGCTGACGAGGATTTCCTTTGGCATCCGTACGTTTGTGTTGGGGTTCGCGATGAGAAAGGAGGGGGTCTGGTGGCGTTCTCGGGGGCGCAGCGTGATACGCGGGTAGACGTTATGCGCGCTGCACCGCTGCTTTTCGTTAGTCAAGCACATGCCACGACTGAGTGAGTAGCTCGGTTCAAATCGAGAGCGACACTAAGTGTGACTTTTGCGAATCTTCAACGGCGACACAAGAAGCTAAAGAGCGTCCACGCGATGCGACTCTTTCACGCCTGTGACTTGAGAAATTAAAACACAACTCTTTCACTTGGACTGCCGTTTTGAACAGTATATAAAGTTAGGACAATAAAAAAGCAATCATGGATCTTATTTACATGCCTGAGATGCTGACCTACGGATCGTACCGAACATCACATTACAGTGATTTCGAGCAACCTTGGAACAGAAACTATTACAGTAATAATGGTAAGACGAGTTTTGAGTATACACAAATGTAAATCTAAACTGAGAGAAAAGAACATTTTGTATAATTTGCAATTAGCAAGAGAGAGACAAAAAATTGAAGACAAGAAAAGAAATAGATGAAAAATAATTGCTACCAAATTGCTTCGACGACAAACGATTAGTGAATTAGAAATGATAAATGATAAGAGATTATGAGTTGTCTGTCAAATGCACATGCTTGAAATTACGTTGATCGCGAGTTTATCAGCAGTTACGATATTTTGTTTGATTTATCGGAAAGCAAGTTTGAGCGATGAAGCGGATAAATTCCGTGTCGAAATGCATGTTATCAACGCCGGCGATTAGGCCGGCGAATTTAATCAGCAGATAATTATCCGCTGTTTAAAGCCGATGGAAACAGAGGAAAGTTGAATGGGAGAGAATTCCGCCAGCATCTTATATCGCTCGTTTCTTATTCGAGTCAAGGCCACTTAAATATCGCGAGTACTTTAAGGTGCGTAGAGGGACGAACGGGAGCAATGTTTTCGCGACATCGTAGATGTTTGTAATAATTATAACCGTGATCGAATCCCCGAGATAACCGAACACGTTCAGCACGACCACGTGATTTGCTAGGCGCGTTGCTTTCAGTTACGAAAACAACTTTGATTTCATTAGCTTTCGCCAGACTGTAACACCAAACAAGCTATTTTTAGTGTGCTCGTTCACCGAGAGATCGAGTTAAAGAATGGATTCCAATAATACTTCCTCTGCTACATGTTGCGCCTCTTTCACTCTCGCTCATGAAAAATTAGTCAAACCAGTTCGGCGCGCCAGCGGAGTTGGAGAAAAATTCTAATTGAACTCTCGCGATAGACGAGCGAATGTCAAAAGCTAGATACGAATTTGTAATTTAGTCTAATGAGTAAGACAGCGCTGATGACAATTACGCAACGTTGATACCATTTAAACGCGTTGCGAATCTGTTTTGCAAATGAAGCAAACGTGCGGAACGTCGAAACGTCGCTCGAATGTGTTCTACAAAATGTGTTTCCATTTTCCAGCTCGCGAGCACGACTATTTATAAAAGCTATCTAGCCAGACAAAATAGGCCTTCGGTAGGGAAATAATGATTGACTCTAATTGTTATGTACACACGTGAGCGCACCGTCAACAATAATAGAATCTATTTTTAATGCCAAGATACAAATGACGACTCGTCTTTATGTAAACACAATAATCGCGTGAGCGTATTTTTGCGACTCGCGCGAGCAAAACAGCCGCGAGTTGTTTTCGCTTTAGGTTCAAACTTTCACGTCTACAGATGGGCGCAACTATGCGATAGACAGGCCGATTCGAAAACTCGCGCGACTGCCAGCTGTGATACTTTGTTTCCAACCGCTTTAAGTACTTGCTCTCTGTATTTATATTCTCTTCAATTCCTCATTCAACTAAACAACAGTTGCAAGTTGCAAAGCTTATTGTAAGCGAACTTTAAAAGCAAACGCTTCTAAATGCGAAACGTAGTGGAAACGTTTGAAAAACGTCCAAAGTTGGACCGTTAATGAGTCTAATTTGCCGACTGCGATTCGCTAATGTGAGAATGACGTTTTGAGTTGTATCAGTCACTTCTGCCAATCGACAAGTCAAATTTGAATCTGAAAAACAATACAAGATGATTAACAAATATGACATTCTTTTCTTTCAGGATGATGTTGATAAACAGATACCTAAACGGTATGTTTGTTTGGTTTAAGGAACCAGCTCTTACGAGCAACGGTGCCAGCGTGGCCAAGAGGTGAAGACCTCGTCGAAGAACTGTCATCTGTGCAAAGAGAGCAAACGACGGACTCTCGCCAAGTACATCAAGCAGAAGAGTGGTCAGCAGAGCAAGGAGGTCTGTTCGCGGATCTGCGAAGAGGAAGAGGAGGAGGAGTGCGATGCCGAATCCAAAAACACAAAGTGCCTGATGAAGAGCACGTAAACTGTACTTAAAACAAGTTGTATAAGTCGAGAAAGCGCATTTAGCCAGCCACCAAAGAACGTCATAATCATCGCACCATTTGAAACACATCTTACATCTGAACACACCTTTGCAAATGTCGCTCGACGTTATACAATTAATAGAAATTGAATTGTCAAGTCTTAATTGTAGAACTTATAGATAATTGGTTTCGTCGGTTTTTCATTGTTCATCTATTATAAAAGACTGATTCGAATATTCAAGGTCGGTAGTAGGTGACTTTTAGAATTGAATATATAGTTACTTAATTTATTGTTTATCAAGTTTCATACCGGGGTGTAAATTGAGTGATTTTCTTCTATTTTGTAGGCAGTTAATTTAATTGTAGAAAAGTATTTCATTCAAGTGCACATGCACTGAGAAAATTGTCAATAGTGTATGTTGAAATAGCGGCTGGTTGAAAAATGGATTGCTGAGCTATTTATGAAATTGATAAGGATCTGAACTCAAAGTTCAGCTCCAAAAGTACATTGCAATTTTTTCGGTGTGCGGGACATCACCTTGAACAGAAGTCGTGAACTTAATTTACAACTCCTGCGTCAACGAAAAAAATACAAATAATCGTCGATAAGTTGTACATATTGTAAGCATAAATTTAGAGACGTTTGTTATTTCGATAACGTTTTGTTCGTTAATTGAACGAGAGCGGAAAATTATGTTCAAAAATAATTTACTGATGGCGACGGAAAAGAATTCGATAATAGGGTATTAAAAAGTAACGTGCGGTTTTAAGAGAGATAGTAGAGCATGTTATTCAAGTTCGTCTGAAGTACTTTTTTATCAAAAATTAATATGTATAGAAAATGGATGAATGAACTTTGTTAATATAAACATAATATTATCACCACGAACATTCACGTTTGTAAATAACATTTAACCATGTCTTCATGAAAGTTAGGAAGCTTCATCAAACTAATATATAGTAACATACGAAAATAATATTAGGTGTAATAATTTTTGTACCGTTTTACATTAATTATAAAACATATGTAAATTAAGCAGCTGAAAAATATATTGCAAGTTTTTATTAAACATACTTCGTTTGATTTGTTTATGTTGTTGTTTAAGTTTCAAACGCATTGTGTTCCATCAGATACAGATATATGTTTATTTTTAAATTATTGTCACAACACATTAGCAGCGGAAAATAAAACGCAAAACAATTTGCATAAAGCTATATTATTAACATTATTATTATCACTTGACAATCATTGTGGTTTGCTTGCAGCATCTATAATAACTGCAGCGAGCATATTATACAATCTGTCAAACTTATTAAGCGTCAAATTAATCAAAAAGATGCGAATCGATCAACACTGTTAGCTCGATTTCTTCCGGATTATCTGCTTTGTATACGTACTTATTGAATTATGTAGACATAGTCATCATGAAGATAAACATTTTGTTCTTTCGAATTTGCATAAAGGCTGTAATAATCTGAATTGAACATTCTTGACGACTTTCGTAACTTGTTGGTTGAAAAAAAAATTTGAGGAAAAGCGACGTCTAAGGAGACGGTTACGCTACAAAGATTGGGAAACTTGTCTGGACTTGAAAAATTCAATACGCGACGAGTTTCTTGCAATTGGCGACTAAATTTACTGTTTAATTTACGTCAATATTAAGACATATAATCAACATAAAATATTGATTAATAAATATTCAACTAGCGTGAATTTATTATTTTAAAAAGTAATAATCATAAATGTCAGTATAAAGTAATAATGATCATAAATTATCATCTGTTATAATTATTATTATACAAAATTATTATATTGGATTTAAAAAAGGATGAACAATTATTTATTAATGTACAGAAATTTTAAATTTAAACTCTACCACAAAGGTAATGCAATCTCATTTGAGTTTTATGGTATGGAATTACGTCTTGGAATGTACTAACTTAGACATATTGAAGTTAAAATAATATTGTAAAATTGATGTGCACATGAAATTGTAATTACATTCAAGTGTACAATGTCTGGTTAAATAGAATTTGAAAAAGTAAATAACCTTTATGAGAGAGCATCTCTCTAAGAAAAGAAACAAAAATGATTAAAAATTTAAATTTAAAGTTTTATTCTGAAGAAGTAAATTTAAACGTTCAATTGTTTGATTGATATTTTATTAATAACAAAATTAAATGATGAACCTTGAAGAAAAAAGAAAACATTATTTTCATGTAACTCAAATGTAAAATTTAACAAGACCTTTTTTAAACTGAAAAAATTCGAGAGAAAGTGATGAATAAGTATTACAAATATTTTCATTGATATCGTGAAAGGAGTAAATTTTCAAGGAAGAATTTGCAGAAAAGGTTAAAAAATTGCAAAAAAAAAGTTAACTGAAAAGACTGAAAAGGCTTTTTCGTTAAAGCGCGACAAAAACCGTAGAAAGTTCTTAGCTTGAAGGCAGACTTCACCTTCGAACAAGTTGCGACATTACCAGAAAATTCTAGCTGTTGATAAGAGCGCATGCGCGAGAATGCACACGGCACCAAGAAACTCGCGTCGCCCCACCATTTGAATTTAAATTCAAACATACGAAAAACTATTTATCAGACGAAAAAAAATTGTTAATCAAGTTGGAAAGTCATACTAACGAATGGAAATTGATTATTTGGTTGAGTAGAACAATATTTTATGCTGCGATTGGGCATTCAAATATTACATAAATAGTTGTGGGCACGCGTCGAGTGACGTGTACTTGGTCTCGAGTGCAAGAGCGTGCGCAAAACTGTATAAGAATTGCGTTCAGGTCTTAGTACGACAGAAGCAAACAAAACCACACCTTTAAAGAGCAATTTCTAAAGGAGATTTTGGAACAAAGACGATTTCGATTGTTCATCGAGTTATATTCAAAGTGAAATACGTGTTATCAAAAAAGACCACATCGATAAAAAAGATGTTTTGGCCTACGAAGAAGAACAAGAGTCCTCTGGATGTGAAAGAAGGTAATTTATTATTGTCAGTATTACATGATATACTAGTATCGGTAAAGTAGATCCAAATGAAAGTTCATGAAAAGCATATTAAATTTCATAAAATAAAGTTAAAGTTAAAGTTAAAAAAAATTAGTTTTCAATTTCGATGAAATCGGTAAACGTTTAGTTTTTGAAATGGAATGCAACTTTCCGTGATCATTTGTCGGCGGTACTCTTAAATGAGTATGAGTATTGTAACCCGGGATTTTGTGATGATTCGTCTTTTGTCGTAATATGAGATTAATAATCTAAATATTTGAGATAAAACATTGAAAATATTGACAATCATTACGATACAATAAAAGAAGTTTTGACAAAATGAGTTTAAAGTAATAAACATTTACGTTTGTTTTTATTATGTAGTATTATATACTTTAAACTCATGTAAATTCATTGTTAATCTCATTCGTCTTTGATTAAAAAGTGATTTTTAATTCAAGCGATATAAATAAGATAATAGTTAAGAAGTTGTATAATGAAGGACGCAATTAATACGTTGTTTTGATTTAATATGAACTTTTTATTTTTTAAAAATACCGCATACCATTTGATATTTTATATCTAGAAATTACACTTCGAGTGTTTATAAGTGTGTGCTGCTCTGAGTAATTAAATAAATTATATAATTCAATATTATTTTCATAATTTTTATTTAATCATTTCAACAATATTGATTTATTTTTAAATTTATTCATGGTGTTAATAAAAAAACACTCCAACATAATAGTATAGAATTAATAATTTAACAAACATCACATTTTTTTTTCAGATAAAAAGACGCCAAAAAAATGCGGCTCTTGTAACTGCGGTGCTAATTGTATTAAATGTGAGAACAACTGCAAATGCGGAACAAAGCGAATCGAAATTCGACCACCATTATTCAGTGTTTACACCGACACAATGCACTGAAGACATTCAAGACTTCTCAAATATCATGACAAAATTTTTACTTAATAGTGATTTAAGATGAAAAATAAGAATGTTATTAAAAGTAACAATATTAAATTGAAAACATCGAAACATATTGTAAAGAAAAAACTGTTTCTGACAGATCTGTAAATTTTAATGTAAATTTCAAACTAGTTAACTTGTGATAATAATAGTAAATTGGAAACATTAAAATATACTGTAGACAAAAAATCTGATTAGAATTTTGGTTGTAAATTTTTAACATGCAACTTGTGATATAATGTACTTGAATATTTGTACTCGAAATTGATCTGCGAAATATACATGTAAATCATAAAAGAAAATGTACTTTAATAAGAAAAAGTATGCTCGAATACCAACCTTGAGCAACCACGTGAGGACAGATTCTCGATAAGGCACAAATCCCCGTTTACGATTATTTGTATTTTCCGCTAAAGAGCCGATGACTTTTCCTAAGGTTAACAGCGATTTGTTAATGGAAACGCCTTCCTGAAATGTCATAAAGTTGGTTATTTTGTTTTTCTAATTACTCATCATCAATCATTTGATTTTGTATGTATCCGAAATAAATTATTTGTAGTACAAAGCAATATTTTGTTTTAATATTATTAAATGTTTACCCGCAATCTATCACCGGTGACTCCAGTGTGACTTAATCTTTCACTTCCTGCTAAATCGACGAGATTAATTTTACTACGTCGACTTGAATCTTTTGCTTCGTCATTTGATGAACTATCCTTTTCCATTTGAGTCAAAATGATGCTGAAAATGCTGTGTGATCGAGAACTTTTTTCATTCATTCCGGTCGCTGCGGTTGCTCTTTGAGAATTTCCTACTTTGAGCCAAGTCTGCAAGAAAGAAACAAGTAGTTTATCAAGTTTCTTTTGTTTCACTTTATTGCAGCAATAATAATCACTTTACATATCAATATTTTAAAATGAAATATTTTCTAATGAAGATGGTATTATCAAATTTGATATATTTTAATCCGAAGTATTTTAAGTATATTTATATATCATGAAATTGCTAATTAAAATTGAAAGAATATAAAAAATAAACAGCATAATGGGAAGTTATATCAATTTCAAGTTTCTATATATGATTTCTATATCATAAGTATATTTGCTCATAAAAACAGAATGTTGCATATTATTAAAAAAAATTCTTAACAAATTAAATGAATTATTTTGTCTATTTTCATTTTATTATACAATAATTAATAAGTGTAGAAAAATTATCAATATTAAAAAGTTATGTATCATATAAAGACATAGTTAAATATGTAAAAATGTTATATAAAAGTGTAATTTTTACTTGTATATTTGACTGAAATTATTTTGATTTAATACGAATTAAAGAAATTAATTA
>JABFQD010000308.1:0-28999 GCA_022817045.1 Psix sp. ZL-2020
TATAATTATAATAATTATTTAAATTAATATCAGAAATGGGTTTATTAGATTTCTAAAATATGGAGGATCAAAAAATTGATTCATAAAAAAGTAAATTATACTTAATATGTATAAAAAAACAGTTGTATGCTTTGCTAAATACGTATAATATATATGTTGTTCTGTCAGGGTATATTAATATCAAAGTTGCATTGCGAAATCTACTCTACTATTATATGAAAAATTTATGTTGGAATAATTCACTAGAATCATTTTATTTTTTCTCTTTTATAATGGTTAATAAATTCTATTGAATTGAGATAGTTTTCGTAGCTGCTATAAATGACATGAAATATGTTTGATAAAATTGAATGTTAACTACTTAAATTTTCCCATTGAAAGACGTTTATAAATATGCTTGCAGTTGTAATGTAACTTTGTTTGCTAAAACTTTCTATTTCGAATAAAAAGTATGGACGTATATATGCTATACTTACTAAAAACAGAAATTATTTTGGACAAGTTTCGAATTATTATTTATTATTACATTAAAAAATAACATTTTTATAATAAAATTACTTTATGGCTTTAATTGATCTCATTAGGAAAATAAAATTATGAAGATATTTTTAGTACAAACCTTAGAAATGAAAAATAAACAAAAAACTTGAAAATGTTGGATTATAATTCTCTTCATTGGAAAGATATTTGGTATTGCCGCTACCAGAGATTTGAATCTTCCGGTGTTTTAATTAACGATATAATGCAATTCATTTTCGAGCGCATGTCTGAAACAATGTGTAATGATAGTCAGGATATGAAAATTACATTATGAGTACACGTTGCTGCCCAGATTTAACCACGTTAAAATGAAGCAAATAAGATTTCCCGAACTTTTCATTGGTTCATATTTCGATAAATTGTTTTTCCATCCTGATAGCTAATTAATTAAGGAAACAATAGTTTTTCATCCTTGCTTTAAAATATCGATTTTCGTCTTTTCAAAATGCGTTAATAAGATTTGGCTGTATTGTAGTTTCAGGAAAAATCGATAAGTCTGAAAACTATCCAAAGTTGTGAAGTAAACAACACGATACCATTTTCACATCTAATACATACCTCAAAAGTGTACCTATTTTTTGCTCACTAGGTCAAACGCCAGGCTTTTCTGCTCGCATAGGTCAACTCACTGCACACACAGTGAGCGCAGCATAAAAATCCAGGCACGTGTACTCGCTTATTATTTCAGAGGAAACGATTCGTTAACATCGTTTCATCAGAAGGGTCCTTTGCCTTTGGACTTTTTACATGTTCGATTTACCACACATCACCTAATTCGCCATATTGTCAAGGAGCGTTTACAATCAGAATGAATATGTAATACCTTATTTCAAGATTTAAACCAGGAAAATTAATTTATCTCTCGTACACGCAACACTGTTTATATTCGTGCAATTTCCACGACGCTAAATCAAACAAAATTTTCACTCCAATGAATTATAGTCGATGAAATACGTTTTTTCACATTCTTTGCTCTGTTTAAATAAAACACTTAGCTAAGTTTTATTATAAATTGTGTTTTATAAGGAAAGTGTTAAATAAATGAACAGTTTCATAATTGGAGCAAAATCTACCATATAGCTTTTTACTATTAATCATTGTAATTTCCATGGTACAGTTAACTATAAAACTTTGGTACACTTTTAATTTTAATCTTTGTATTTGAGATTTTATAAATCTTGGCTTTACGTTGTATGAAATATAAAGACTGTGATTAAAATGCTAGTAGTATATAGCAGCGAACTATCTCGGAGGAATCGTTCCCATTCTATATGATAAAAATATTTAGTTGAATCTACGATGTTAACATCAGAGAAGCTCGTAATGCTTTTGGACATGCAGCGGATAATGCTGATCGATAACAATTCGATTTCATTCGTGTAAGTTCGACTACTATTAACTTGGAATACAACTGGTGTGTATCGAACACTGGTCGCTTCGTGTTTGGATAACTCAATACGCATTTCGAACATAAACCGGAAATCAGAAGCAATCAAAAGTTGCCTCGGCGTGTCCAACTTTTGGGACGACGTTTATCAGTGGTTTCGCCTATCTGCGACTGATAACTAAGATTAAAGATAAAACCATTATTTGTCACAAGTTTTACGAAGATCTGCTTTTCAAACACAAATTTCTTCTACGAATCACTTCCAATATACGAAATACTCTGGATTTTTCTTAAATTTCATATCGAATTTTGTTGATTTCGATAGTTTCAAATTTTGGTTATCTTTTTATATCTTGTTTAAACTAATATCAAAAAATAATCATGACATTCCTCCCGGAGACTACTTTTTGAAGCTCGGCATTTTTGCCAACGTTACTCGAGTACTCTTTATTTCAAGGGCAATTCATTAGACAAATGAAATTCATCACTTGAGCCGAGTAGTGCAAAACAAAACTTGGACAAAAATGGCGGCGCCTCGGACGAAATTCTAGATCAGCTGTTTTTGTTGATGAAACGCGAGAACAACGTGAGAATGACAATGACATCATATAACAATGGAACTTGAACAGCTTGGTTTATGTCTATTTATATCGCAATGGTGACGTTGAACTAGATACACGAGATATCAAATAGGCGTTTCAGCACGCTGAGCAGAAGCGTTCGTTAGTCGTCGAGGTTCAATGGACGTTTACCTGATATTGTATCCTAAAAGGCCAAAAAACAAACAAAACGTATCAAATGAAATCTCTGGAATAAAAAAGACTGTTTTTAAAGTCCAATAAATTTGTATCGCCAGAAAGAGAGAGATAAAATATTCGATTCTTCAAGGTTTGTAATACAGCAAGATTGAAATTTGTCACGCGAGCTAAATGGAATTCGCAAAATATGTAGACACTAGAATTCGACTGGCTTATGGCTGATACGGTTATCCCGAGTGTTCGACTGGAATGTCATCTGTCGGGCGAATTACTCAAAGATGCTTGTTCCATTGCGTGGTCAATAATACATTGGTATATAGATAATGCTACGTGGGTGATAATGTAATAATAATGTATCGTAATACCAGCTGACGTACTGACAGAACGCTTGTGAGAACATGACATCATTGGACTGTACTGGACTTGCCAACTATGTGTGCGTTTTCAGTTACATTGATTGATACGTAACTGCGCCAAACATTACTTCCTACCAGGGGATTCAATACATGGAATCATCGCAAATAAGACATTCGAGTGAATGTCGATGTAAAACAGACACCTAGTCTTAACATAGAAAGTACACGTTTTTCGAAGTATCAGTTTGCGTTCAAGTAAAATTTGAATATGTAGTATAGAAAAGTAGCAACCTTATCATCACCTGATTATGAACTCTACTAAGGGTTTTGATTATGTTATTTGGATTCGATGTGGATGATGTCATTGTAAGGTTTAAAAGAAATATTTCTTAGAATCAGTATTAATAGAAATTACGGTTAACTAGACAATTTCAATTATACAATTTAGAAGAATTGGTAGATAAGGTTTTGTGAAGAAATAAGTGACGGAGGTTTGATTCTCAATAAAGTCCTGTTTTTATTATTATTTAATTAGAGTTTGTTTTTGTCCCTGATGATTTTAAAGAGGAACATTTTTTATCTAATATGGAACATTTAATAGTGCATTATTAAGTTAGAATATATTTTATTTGGTTTTCTATTTGTTGCCTGATTAGGGCCTGGTCAGGCAAAATATAGGAATCTACTTTAGTTATTATGAATATATGACAAACAGGGAAACAAAGTTAAATTATTCCATTTAGTATTTGGTTTGTAATACAGTCTAAAACAAGGCTTAAATCAGGGCTGTTCCAGAAAAATTAAACTGTCTGAAAGTTGTCTAAAACGCCAAATAAGGAAATCCGAGCAAGGCCCTATTACAGTTATATACGATTTTAGAAGGTTTTTGTAAAGAAGCAAAATGATTCTCTTAATTTACTCTCTTAATAATATGAATGATTGTTTAATATTCTGAAAGACATTTTCTATAGTATTTTATTGTATATTTGTACATTGTATAATGTTTATAAAATATTATTACTGGATTAATAAATGTATTCAAACTTTACGAAATGTATTTCTAGACAAATATATATTTTTATCTGCAACTGTCACATTCATACAAGTTGATTATATATGATTGAAACGAAGAACATATTTTTAATAATAAAGTTGTCATTAATGAATTATAATAGCTCATTTGACATTTGTTATTCATCGTCGGATTATTTCACTAACATGTTTTATTTAACATATTTGTTTCAATCTTCTCTTTTTGGTTATGTTGAATAAAACTTGTGAAACCTCTCAATATCAAACTATTTTGCACGTACCTTATACCTACTTTAAAAGAATTCGAACTTTTTGTGTTGAAATATAGTGTGAAATATGACTGAGACAAATTAGTATGTCTCAATTTTGGTTTTTCGCAGTAAATTAAAATTTAAATTATACAAATTAGAATGTTTAAATCGAATTTACAAAACGGTTTTTTCAAGTTTTATTAATATTATCATGTTAGCTTTATTATACATCAATTTATTGTTTCCTTTCTTCAAGCAAAAAAGTTCAATTTAAAACTCTGATAAACATATATGTCTTCCTAATAACCACAGCATAACTATAAGCTACTTTTTCACATTATCAGGAAACAGTTTTTCAATAAAATTATTATTTATGCAGACTTACATTTTGATTAAATTATGTCACAGCAAAGCAGCAAGACGCGCATAGCAAAACAATGTAAATCAAAATTTTGCTCAAAGGATGTATTTTTATGGAAAATTTAGTAGACCGATGATTGACATGCTGTTTATGAAACATGTATACCATTGTATGTTTCTTTAATTTAGCCACATTTTTATCACTCCGACATTGACGTTTTTCCACCATCCCAACTCTCCATCTCCAGCGAAACGCTTAACTATATTCATAATTATAGTTTGTTTACCAGAAAAACCGCAAAATATATAAATCGCAATAGTGAATCTACACTGAGAAAAATTTCCTCATACAATCTTATACACATATTTAATTATAAAAGCATTGTACGAGATAAAAATGAAAAATTACAATGTTTCATCAAAAAATAATATAGCAACGGTGAAATTTACTGTAATTATACGATTTTTTATTACGAACATCAGTATACTTCATTCATTTTGTCATCAGTGTATGTCTTTTCCTTAACTGCGCCATAAAATTATCGCCGAGGCATGCATAATTGACAAATATTAGGGAGACAATGAATACTTAATTAAAAACTAACTACAAAATTAATCTACAAAATGTATCAAACATAATTCTAGAAATTCATTCGACAGATGTCGTTACAATCAACAAACAAGATACAACAAATTACACATCTAACAACTGTCTCTCTTACACACCCATCACTGTAAAAATGCAGATGTTAACAAAATTACCTATAACTAATAACTCATAGGACCTGACATACTCAAACGTTGACCTGATTTCACATACAAATAAAAGTCTATAGATTCCATTAAAAAGTTTAAAAAACCATTAGCGAAGTTATTATGAAAAATTGCATTATCAGAAATTGCTCGGGAACAGACGCTTCGGAGATCACAAGATCATTTTTATTAGGTTTTGAAACCGGAGTTGGTTCTGTTTGAAAATGTACATGTATGTTCGCGCAGTTGCCATTGAACGTTTGGGCAAGTCATTTATAACAAAAGCTTGAGATGAAAACGGACACACCTTGGCACTGTATGTACAAAACCGCGCGGAAAAAGAAAACGCAAACATAGCACCCGGCGTTGCGACATTTTGCCGGCTTTTTATGCTGACGACAAATGTACCCAGTCGATTTCGCAACAATCCCATTGTACGAACCGTTGTTTAAATGACTTCAAGCGCCAGTTTTTTTCCTGCTTTCTTTTTTCTCTGACGAAACGAGCGCACCGAATGCAAAGGAATATATCAATTCTACCAAACAGCAGGACATACTAGGAAGGGGGGGGGGAGCTCGAAGCTCAGGTCAGTTGTCTTTTTGCGAGCCATTTTTATAGCCACAACAATTCTTCTGCGTCGTGCGATTAAATAATAATGAAGTTGTCCTTAACAAAACCTATACATATTCCACAGCGAGCATTTAAGGCGCGCTGCGGATACGAGTTGCGTCGTGTATTAGATTCGTTATGTGCACTATTGGTACACCTATACAAGTACGGGCAAACGTATGCGCGTTGCATCGTGCACATCGAGTCATGACATCAGCGTGAATGCAACGATTATTTTCTCGCTGTGTCGGAATATCTGCGATGCAATCGCCGAATGTATTTTGTAAGCGTAGAACAAATTTGCCTAGTATAAGTTTGGCTGATTAAGGAGGTGCGCTTTTTAAGGCCCCTTTAAAAGTTGGAGGCAATGTTCTTACGGATAATTTCTCCGCTTCAACAGCAGGTAAATGCTTCCTGAATGCGCGTGACACACTTTTCAGTCAGGCATTGTATATTTGAATATGAAAGAGTAGGTAAAATTTTGACCTTAAACCCCTTGCTTAAAACGGAGGAAATAAGGTGTAAGAAATGTGATTAAGGAAGAGGAATATTATGAAGATGGAAAAATAATTTTTATTTTGTTTTTTCTTCTCATTTTAATATTGTAAAAAGTGAGAAGAAGAAATTAAGAAGGAAAAGATACGTGATAAAAATTATTGTTTCTTTGTACATAAAATCTTATACAAAATAAATTATATCACCTGTTTTTTTTAATTTAATATTTTAAGTAGAAAATAACTCCGGTGCAGAAGACTTAAACAGTAACCTTTTTTCTCGGCTTATTTAGCATAGAAATAGTTTTATACATCGTTGGTCAATTTTTAATATTCTTGAATAATTTATACAATTTGTAATACGAAAACTATTATCGCAGATTTGATGATAGAACATGCTCCGTAGAGTCAAAACTGTGAGAAAGGGCGTGCTGATGACGTAACTAAATCCTTTTCATATTTAACGATTTTCAAACTGCTCTGCGACGTTATTCAAATTTGTTGAGATGAAGATAAGGATTACACAAGTTTGTCATTTTGTGCAATGAGAATAGTGATTTGCATATAGTGTGCTACAATTACGCGCGTTTGTAGAAATCAAGCGAGACTGTAGAAGGAAGTGAAATACGGTTTTTCTCGGTTAAAATTAGTATATATAAGCAAGTAAGTGAGGCGATCAATTTTAATCAATTTTATATTAAATGACGCGAATTAGCGTATAGCAGCAGTGTAAAGCGCGCGCACATCCCCGGCGTGATTTGAATGATTGTGTGCGTATTCAATGTTTTAATGTGTCTGCTTTGAATATTTGATCTTTGTTATTCCATCCACGAGATAATCGTATTTGCACTACCAATAAAATACTTTGTTTCAATATAATCATGTTAATTTTTTCAAACAACTCGCGTTATGTGCTGAATTAATTATTCTCATTGACATTCGCCAAAACATCCTGCTGCTTTGAAACATTTGTTTTAAAAGACAACCTCAAGAATTACGCGCGTGTGATTAGATTTCGCGCCATTTTTCAGCGCGTTTCAGCTTAATTTAACTGTGGACATTGATTGAACAATTGTCAGTGCAACTGAGTACATTATGTTCTCATATTTATGGCTGATTAGAAAACACAAGTGGACAGTCGCAGCTATTGTAAAGGAAGTTTGCTCAGCACATACATTGGTTACTGAAAAAAGGAGAGAAATAGGGTGATGTTATCTGCTGGCGATGGGTCACTTTTACAGACTCAGAAGTGACCCTGTGTGACATATAACATCAGCGCAGATAAATTATTACTGATGACGAGAGCCGCGGCTAGTCCGATTACTACGAGCAAATATGTTTATTGTGGAAATACGCCACGACCGTGACACGCATCGAGTTCATTTTACATATGTAATCACATAACTCAAAACAAATATCTCTTACTGAATTCGTATGAAATTTTGAGCTCGATTTCTTCACGAGCTTTCACACCGACGCGAGCTACATTTTCCATCTACCTACTTATTAACCGCATACTTTTCCATTTACTCAGAAAAGCGTCAAAGGCGATTCTGCATTAACATTTTATTTCAACAAAATCATTTGAATTCAAATTCCAATTTGATTTTTAAATGATCATTATCGAAAAGCAAAAACGAAGGCGTCGTAATATCACGGTTAAGTGGATTTTCTCTGATGAAAAAGGAGTAGGCTGAAGAGACACATAGCAGTTATTCGAAGTGCGTTATGCAACGAGAAAAGTTTCGGTAACAGCTGCTAAAAGTCTTTTGATCTCGATAAGCTTTGACGACAGCGTCAAATTTCATCGTCGCATCTGAGAGCGTAATCTTTAATTACGTTCGTTCTTTGCAATGTCATTTCGTTACGATGAGTTCAGTCGATCGTACAGAGAATGACGGCTTCAGACAAAAGATTCTGTTTACTGGCGAAGATACACGAAAAGGCATTTTGCAACAAGACAATGTTACATTTTGCAAACGGGACAAAAGATGCCATTGTTTATCGAGGCAGCATGTTTTTTCTTGTGTGGCAAATTTGCTTCGAAACTTCTTTTCGATTACTACCTGTTCCGGTTACACCGCGACCTTATCTAAGTTCAATTGAGGCTTAAACTCTTTCTTTTGATCACCTTCAATAAATACAGTATTCAATCTTTCATTTGCATAACAGTCGCGTTGCCTCTACATTGGAGGAATAAACATCCACATTAAGTTAACAGTAAGTTTATTCCTGGCAGCAATCAAACCACTGTTACGAAAACACATTTTGAACACTTTACAGTAACGTTATTTGAAGGTTACATGTGTAAGAGACTTTTACAAAATTCTAATCAGATCAATTTTAAAACATTTTCAGCGAACAGTTATTTGTTAATTTAAGAACAAATCTTCGGAAAAGGTTAACGTAACGTTGTTTAAGTTTATTCCTGACAAAAACCCAATCAATGTTACAGGAACACATTTTGAATGCTTTACAGTAACGTTATTTGAAGGTTACTTGTGTAAGAGACTTCACTAAATTCTAATCAGATCAATTTTATGAGATTTTTAGCGAACAGTTATTTGTTATTTTAAAAAATAAGGTTAACTTAACATTGTTTTAATATTACTGCACCTTTAAAGCATTTATAAGACCAGACGAAGTGGTAAAACTCGAAATTATACATAGTATAGAATGTTAACCATCTGAAATCTTAATAAGACGTTGCATCGCTGCGGCGAGGTTTGTCTAATATTTAACTTGTGGGACAAGTTTATGCAATATTAATGTTAGCGTAACGTTATGTAACATTACGGTAATGTTAAGACAATTGATATAAAAAATTGGTACGGAGATGTGGTAAAACGTAACAAAATAAATATTATGTGACATTTTTATTGCGTTACTACAATAATATATGTCACGTTGTTACAGTAACGTTATTAAGATTTCAGTACAAATGTTTGCGTAGAAAAAATGTTAAACGAGATGTTACTGCGCATATTGTGTAATGATTTTATTCCATGACGATCGAGTCAGATGTAAAAAAAGGATGAAAGGAAGTCGAACATTTAGGTTGGGTAATAAAAATGTCTCTCTAAGAAATATGTATTAAAAATTAGAAAAAGCAGTTATTTTATGAGTGAACGTGTTCGAGTGTTCATTGATGAACATGTATTAATTTTGTTATACACTTGTACATTAACTGGTCTGCGACAATTTCTGGAAGGTATATCTTGATCCGAATTCAACATAATTAATAAGAAATTGAAATGGCCGTCATTCTATTTACAACGCTTCGCCGATGTAAAGTGCGGTCGAGTGGATTTTCTCACTTTGCATTTACTTTTCCCCTTGCTCAACGAGTTAATTGTTCCTCGAGGGACACTCAGCTCTAAGTCGGTGGGAACGATTGTCTCTCAACGATTCGACTTTTAGTCCGCAGCGTCTTCTCAGACATACTTGCGATCCAAGTTTTAGGGACAATGACGATTATTACAAAATCAGGTTCCGCTTTTCTGATCACTGTAATTGAATAACATCTTTTTAGATTAAATCTCCTCGTAAAAAAGATGAGGAGTTTTTAGGTAGCGACGAGATTCGATTCATTATATATATAGATGAATTTGCGCTGGAAAAAATGCTTGAGAAGGTTTCAAAGAAGAATCTAAAACGACACGAGAAATTCGATTTCGATTATCGCCTGAAAAGAAACTAACAAACATGTGCCATAAATACTTGCACTCAAGTTGATTCGCCTCGTCTTTCCGACTCAAGCATTTTCCAAGAAACGCCATCGTTTCAGGGAGCAAGATGTAATTAAGTAATGAGATTTTTCTGCCACGGATTCCATTCGCGAGTACGAACACACGCGCACTCAGCGCCGTAATATAGTACGTCGTTTTAAATGTAAGAGTGCTCGCGAATGGCTGCTGTTTCTTCGTCTTCCTCTTCTTCGGATTAAAGAGTGCGAAATCTGTTTTCGGTGAGAACCGTTTGATCTGCTGAACTGAAACCGTCGATCAAACCAAACCTTGAATATTTTCGCTCGCGAGGAACGTGCAAGTGCGTTTTAATTGGAACGCTGAGCACGAAAAAAAGTGCAGCGTGGCCTGATCGATAGCTCTATTTAAGAGTGTTTAGTAGCGTCAAATCGATGAATTCAAGCTAACGAAGAACAGTAAAGTGTTGGAAGGAAATGATGCGCCCGATCAAAGGTGCGCTAGTGGTATCGCAGCTTAATCGTCCGACCTTAAAAGGTGAAAGTCGTGTCGAAAGGGCCCGAAAACGCTTTCTAATGGCTCCAAAGCTGGAATTTCTACAGACGTGGCAATTGGTCTAGCCGGCCTTTTTGAAATGCCGTTAAGAACGTTCAGCTTTAAAGTTTGAATAACCGAGTGGCGATGATTCGGTTATACAAAAACTTGAATGCAGTATTTCATCGGTGCATTATTCGTTGAAGAAAAGAGTATAGCGGTACTTTGATCGAAAGTAGACATTTAATGTAAAGAAATTGGTAGACGTACAAGTGTTTAGAGTTGAACGGATGAGAACCATAGGAAGTGCAGTGACTTATTTCAGACTCTTGCGATACTACAATTTATAACCAGGATATGTGATCTAAATTGCATAAATGAATTTACCATTCATATATGTTTGGTAAAAAATAAAGAGAAATGACGGCCACGAAAAGAGCAGCATTATTGCAGGCTGAATGAACAATAAATAATCTACCTCAAGATAGGTTATTCGTATTGTTCCAGGCCAAAACAAATACTCGAAACCCCGTTAGAGATCATTTATTAACTATTGTCATGCGACAATACTTATGATATGATGGTAAATTGCTCTCAAGGGTGGCTAAATTTAAAGGTAAGTCTGTCCCTATTGAGCAATCTCGTTGACCAAATGAACGAGAACAGCTCAACGAGCGTATACATTTTGTAAAGCAAATGCAGCGTGCAATTATACTTGCGTTATAAAATAACGCACAACCATTTTGAATTCTACTTCACTCGGCAAAGAATCGTGTCTTCGCTATGTTATCTATAATTCTCTTATAATTCTTATCTACCTTCTTCTTTATCTTCGAGTATACACATTCAAAAGAGATAAAGCATTGAACATAAACTTTATCAGAAATTCCAGCAAACGAAAGCACGAAGACAAAAGTTTGGTCAATTTCTAAAACATCGGAACTCTTGACCGTCCTAGTACGCACAGTCATAATTGAACATTTAAATAGACAATGCGCAGAAAGTGTCCCAAACTAATCTCATTTCTGGAATAATCTGGAAAATCCATCTTGCAAGCTTAAAATAACACGAGCGATGAAGCGTTTAGCTTCTCGACCGGTTTGCTTCGAGATAAATTTTCCATTATAATAGACGCACGTAGACACGGCATCGGCAGTTGCGCAATCGAGGAGCATAAGTCCCTTTAAAGCATACCGTCCTTGCCCCACAGCGCTCTCGGCTGATCGAGAGAGTTAGACCCTATGTATTCTTTCCTAAGCCCCAGACTTGTGTAAGAGTAGCTTCTCTATGCCAGACAGAGAAGCAAAGAGAAGTGCGAACGCTGTATACGTGTGCCCGTGTGTGTGTCCAAACGCTTATCCAAGGCCGTTCCGAGCCACATGAGCCATACTCCTAACTGCGCTACATATTACGCACGCATTATAAAATCGTTTGGATAGACGTACGTGCGCCCTCGACTCGACGTTTTTCCTTCTTATTTCTCTTCGTTATCGCTACTGCTGATTCTCCCCGGCTCGAACTTCATCGGTACTACTTTTCGATTAAACATTCATTAGCTAAAACTGAGATATACATCGCTATATAACGGCCTAATGAACGCTGCAGCCGAAAAGATAATGAGCCAGTGCGGGTGTTTGTCACTACCTGAAAAACAAACGGCTGTTTATTCTGAATGAGATAATTATAATAACATAGTGATTAGAGGTTTTATGTCCTACATCATCGCAACCGGTCGTCGAAGGTGAATAAAGTCACAGTTCTTATCGACAGTGCTTAGAACAGAAATCATCCAATTTACTCTGGAACTGTACTTGCTGGGGAATCAAATCTGAGTGGATTTCTCTTTGATATGCCATTAGAGTCACATATTCCTCCGCTCATAGCTATAATAACAGATATTTTGCGGGGATCAATGCCTCGGTTTGTATGAGTAAACAACTTTAATATCACTTCAGTGTTATATATACACTTTTCAACGTATTAGTTATTTGACCTGAATAAATGATTTGTTGAGAACCTGTACCAATATGCACGAAACCGTATGCATACTTGTGACGTAGTTATTTCCAGAAATCTATATTTGCTATATGCATAAATGTCGGCAATAAATGTTGATCCGACGTTGCTCTTTTTTATCAGCCGTCAATCTCTTTTTGCAGATTGGATTTAAGGCGCAAGTTCATTATTCGGTGTGAGAACAGCTTACGTTAAAGCGCAAAAAGCAGTACGTCCCTGTTTTATTATTCCATAAAGCTCGAGAAATTTAGTTCGTCAGAAGCAAACGAAAAATAATGTAACGAGCTGTTGCGATGTTTACATTTGCATGTTTTACAAAAGAATTCGCAATAAACAATGCGATAAAAAGCAAAGTTCGGAGGACAAGAACATTTATTACGTGAACCAATTATGATAATTAGTAAATGATCAGGTGGTTACTTTTTGAAATGTCATGTTCCCGCACTGCGCACGGACTAAAATAGTCCATGTCTTGGAATAAAAAGACAGCCGACCCAGGTCGAACAATTATTCACGCTGATATCAGCTGGAATCGAAACTGTCGTTAATTTGCAGCTAATTCATTGAAATCACATGAAAACTAGTTATTGCTAATTGAGAGTTGAGGAATGCAACAGCTAATATATTGTTTGACAGAATCGCCAATGAGTATCTTCGTGATAGAGCCGTCAGCTCTAATACATTTAATGGAAAGTTTCATTTTAATGGTATACATTGTGCCATGGGATGATTAACTGTATAATTCTGTTCGTTTCATTGATGTCACCCGTACGCTCACCCTACAGACTTAATAGTAAGCTCATTCGCTAAATTTTCTCTACATTATTTCTAAATTGAAGAGCTTGGGGAAGTGTAAAGCACGTCGTACGCCCACTAAGGAAGAACATCAAGCACATTTGCACAGTTATTATGCAATCTTCAGTGTATGGGGTTTTCAACCCAACCAATGTAGAGCAACGACACGTTAATATTTGAGCATAGAAATGTCTTGCATTTTCAAATTCATTCGGGACACCAATTTTGCCTCTGTAATGCACAAACCAGAACTACCATGCGTAAGCGTTTGTTTTCTCCTGAAGATGGTCTAACGACCTTTGGAAACTTTAACTCTCCTTTCTAACAGGTTCACTGATCTTTGCTCTTAGATGCACTTAGCACCGCACATGTGGAATGTCGAAACACTGGGCTCCGAAAATCTCTCATAAACAAGCGTGTAGCGAAATCATTTCTTTCAATCTGTCAGCAATCCGTCTTTTAGGCTGCGAGACAACTGAAGAACTGCAAATCATATAACGTTTTCAGCAGCTGTAAATGAATAATTTAAAGATATTAATTTAGTTTATATAAGTCATAATATATGTTTGTAAGCGAAAAGAATAAAAATAATAAGAAAACTACTGGTCTTAACTTCTTCTTAAAGGTTCCGTCAACGGAGAGTTAATCTGTTCGAGTTTTCTTCCGCCGTCAGAGGTAAGGATGCAGAAGGTGTGAAATTTATGTTATTTGGTGTTAAAGCTGTTTCCCTGGATGCAGCGAGAAGTCAAGTTGCCGTTTGATTGATTAAATGTAAGAGCCAACTGATTCAACGGGTAAGAACGAAAGGTATTGGTGGAAAGTGAATGATTCAATTACTTCAGTTTCTGGCCAGGATCGTGCTTAATTAGTCGAAGGTCTGGTATAAAAAGTTCGGAAATGACGAAGCTAATTCTAGGATATGGAACGAATTCGAGTTTTAAAAAGTGAAGTCTGATCGATAAGTATGTCTTTAAAATGTAGGTTACTTATAAAGGAAATCTTAAAGAATAGTATCATGTGATGCAATGTATCGCCAGCTGCAGGTGGCTCTGCCTTCACATGTTTGCGCTTATTAAAGTGTAGAATCACCATTGAGACTGGAACAATGGTATCATCATTACATCACAATTGCGTCCTCCGTGCCATACGATTAGTCCGCTCGAATTCGTTTACTAAGAACCAGTCTCTTCTTAACCCATCTTATTGCTCATTCAACGATTAACTTTTCTCAGTTACTCAACCAACAAAACACTTTAAACTCAACTGTTTCATTCTGGAACAGCATTATGTTGCTTAATTGTGGACTTGACTAAGATCGTAATTGTTACTGCGGCCTCTAATGGAGACGAAGAAACCCAAGGTTGATTGATTCATGAGCTTTTCTTTAGTATCAATTTTTCATATTACAACTCTTTTCTCTAGCACACATTGTCATCATCTTTTAATAATATTTCAACTTCAACTAAATAGTTAAGAATTTGTAACCATGGAAACAAAGTTTCAAGTATGTTTTATCTAACAAACATTAACATTAAAAGTTAGATCGGAATGCTGTCTAGTGAGCAAAATTTCATTGACAACTTTATGAGCTACGGGAATACTCGAAAGTTTGTATCAGGAGTAAATTAATAGTTAAAAATGAGTTTTGCGAGGTCTCGTGAATCATATACAGTTTTCTTTAGTTGTTATATCGAGAAATCTTTGTCATCCCGCGATCATCATAGCCGTAGATGAAAATAGACGTGGTGTAGTATGTCAAGCTATGCAAAGTGGAATTGGTTCCGATTATTTCGCTGCTTCCCTGCTGACCTCATTTTTCGATTGGCCCCATTCGCCGCGATGTGGCGCAGACCAGGTAATGCACACAATCATGAAATAGCTTCAAATGAAGCGCCGGGCTAACAGGTGTTCCATTTTCACCGACCCAATCATTCATGTGGCTAAAAATTTGTTTTCAACATCCATTTCAATGGCATTACCATTTTACGACACATAGCGCACGTAAGCCGTGACGCCGGTCCCTGGTACACCTCTCGGCCTCAATAAGTTTGGGGCTTTTTCGACGTTTTTGAATTCCTTGTTTGACACTCGTGTATCGATTGAAGAGTGATATAAGCATGCACACAGGAATTGTTTTAATGTAACTGCGCATGCCCCGTGCCAAGCAGAGAATCCCCGCTCGTGGCCAGGTAAAAGTTATTTTCAACTTTGAATTAGCGTCGGATCATTGTTCTCTGGGAAACAATTGAATCAAACGTTTTCATGGTAAAAAATATATGCCAATTGTTATGTGGATTAAGGTCATGGGTGCTATGACGTTGTGATATCCAAAAAAAATCGCAGAAAATCACGTTCTTCCATGCGTGAGTGAAAACTTTCAAGAACAGTCATATTCGAGCACATTAGGTGCATTTTATCAATCCATTACGATTTCAAATCATTACGCAGTGATCTGTCAAAACACGTGACCTAAGAGCTGCTGTTCTCTTACGTTCAGCGGTGCCATCTGTATTTGACCGACTTCTGTGTTTCTGAAACTTATCGGTAGATGACATCGAGTACTTTAGCGAATGTTTGTCTGCTGCGTTGGTAAATGTCCTGAAACATCAACTGAGTACGAGCGCAATTTTTTTATTTGAAGTAAATACATTTGATATTATAGTATTTCTACATCAATTTGAACCTTAGGCAATTTTCAATTATTAATATGACTTATATTTATATTTAATATCTTTGAGGCATATTTAATAATAAAATGACCACAAAAAATTATGTTTAATCAAGTTTTGAATGTCTCAATTTTTAAATATAAAATAATATAATACTTATTATAAACATGTTTATTGTAGAGTTTAAGAAATATTTACTTTAGTATACTTTTTTATATAGTTTAAGAAATATTTTGAGATTTGGTTATGCCAAATCAATATGAAGTTGATTTTTTTTTAATTTCAAAATTTGATTTAAATCCATCAATTTTTTAAATGTATTTATATTATATATTATTTTTTTGTAACAATCTTATAATATTCATAAGTAATTATATAGATTAAGTTTTTAATTGAATATTTTCAAATACATCATTTTATCTTTTATGCATCGTAATTTAATGATGACTTATAGAATCAATAATTATTTATTTATTCAATGAAAAATACTGATCGAGAGTTTTTGTAATTTTAATCGGCATATATATGTTCATAAAAATCCTGTTTGAAGCAAATAGAATTATTGCATACTTACATATTTTGACAAGTGCTTTTCATTAATTATTATTAACAAATGTGTGTATAAAGTATATGCTAACTAATGCAAATCTAAATCGTGTGAGTGTTTCGTCGATGAATTAACATGAGATTTGCATATTTTCATGTGATGCTGGTTATTATAGCCAAGATAAAGATGTGCGATTTTCATCTATCACCCGCATGTACTTACTCTAGGAATGTTTACATGCTTTCTAGTTTTCATTTCTCATAATACGAGTAAAATTGAAAATAGTATGTTATGTTACGAGGGAAGGAAAAAAATAGATTATTATACCCAGGGTGAAGAAAGTTCTGTAGCCGACTGCTAGTTATTTTGTCTGTATTAAAATCTGCACCATAATTTTTTTTTTATTTAATTATATTTTGCATAAAAAGTATGAGTGACGTATTTTGTCATAACTTTCTTCAGATTATAGCGAGTTATAATAAATATCATTATTATAGAATTGTTACTATTTCCACAAACGGTACAAGATATTGTTTTCAACAAGTAAGCAAAAAGTAGTTCATTTTCTCAGTTGTTTTTAGTGGTAAAAAGTTAATTTCTTCCCTTCATGAAAGGGAAAAGCACGTACTTTTCTTATTAGATGAAACGATTTTCTTTTCTTTAATGAATTTTAGTCACAAGATGCTATTTTTATTTGTAAAATACTATTATCACTCTACGAAGGATCAAAACAGCGCTTGAATTTTTAGAAATAATAATAAAAAATATATTTCAGGTTTAAATATTATACAAATATTTTATTATCTAAGAGAGTAAGTTTTTCAAAAGTAAAACGTTTTTTGATGGATTCATAAACGTAGTTATGTCAGAATCTACTTTCAACGTTTTGCATACATTCATGTAAAACATTATTGTCTTTTAAGCCATAGTTTATTATGCACCGATCGATTTGAACATATTTCATACATGATTTGATATCTACAACAATTAAATTTCATGTTAAATTATACAGCATATATTAAAAATTGTAATAATAGTTTTCTATTAATAAAAATAAATAAAATTATTAAACAAATTATTATCTTTGGAGTTATTTCAAAATGAATTTATTTTCGTTTTATTTACTCTTGGCTAAAAATATAATCATATCGAATGTTGTTTTTTTTTCACTCATAAATTGATTCATTAAATTTTATTTCCTAGACATTTTGTATTTTTAAAGTCATAACAGCAAAGTAATAAATATATACAACTCTTGACATGGTATCATTTTGTTGAATTTATTTTTAATTTTTATCTGATATTATTAATAAATATGTGAACTTTTTAGTACAAAAACAGTTGTAGGAGTGTTAAATTGATACAGATAGATAGAATTTCTTCTTAAAAGAAATAATTCATTTTATATATAAGAATAATGTTTGTCAATGTTTGCTTCCTTATGAAAAATAAACTATAGGCTATTAAAATATCTCACAAATCAATAAATAAAACAAAGTGAGACTGGTTTGTTTATATTTTATGACAACAAGAACAGACAACGATATTTCATTAGCATATATAGACATATATATGAATATGTACATGGTTTCGTATCAGATGATAATTATAATTTTTATTAGATTTCAAGTAGCAATCATTCAATGTAATTGTTAATATTTATTCATGTAACATCACATGATATTTTTAAAGTTACTCCAAATTTATTTTTGTACTTACAGCTTTTATTAAACATTTAAAAAATAAAATGTTTTGATAGTTTATGACTACCTGCTTGCCATATCTGATCAAATGACATTTTTAATAACAAGAAAACGTTTAATAAAGTTCATTGTTGAAAATCAAAACAAGGAAAAGTAAAGAATCAATAATCAAATTTTATATAGAATAATGTATAACCTTAATTTTAATATATCAATATATCTGAAAATACCTCACAGTATAAAAGATATATAGAAATAGATATAAAAATACATTTTTTGACAATTGCATAAAAATACTTTTGTTGTGATTTCTCTAGCTACGCTTGCTGTCAAAGTTTTACCTATTTATTGAATCGATTATGGACGATAATTTACTGAATCACATCAATCAAATATAAAAAGTACACCATTTAAAAACCATATTTGAACACACAAAGTATATTTGTGCGTAAATTTTAGCTCATTTCAATATTATAATCTCATAAAACAGGCAAAAACTAACTTAATACCATCTCAAATTACCTAAGCTTCCGAAACCTAACCTAAAAATTCGATTTAAAAACGCCATCTAGCCGTGAGAAGGTGGCAACTTTGTTTGGCGTGTCAAACGAGACGAGTTGCGCGCGCGCTCGCCATATTGTGATTGATTGTGAGACTTGTGAGATGCCGTGGTGGCGTGGCGCGCGTGATTCGGCAGGTGTGCGCAGCTCTCTCTTGTACGGCAACGTCGAGGCTCGAGGCGAGCAGCGGCAGTCCACGTCCGCGGTTGTAGTGGTGTACCCGTTGGAGTATTCGCCCGCCATAGTTGCTCGTTAAGTGCGCGCGGCTAGGCAGTCTTTCTAACCTCGTCGCGGAACACGTCGACCGCTACGTGGCCAGTCGTGTCCGTCGGCTCGTTGGTTCTCCACGTGCAGCACGGCATGCAGGTGCTCTCAACGGGTACGTTATAAATCTCCAGACGCAACTCTCTCCTTCTTAATTTCAACGAAGAGCGAAAAAAAAAACATTTTCGACTGCAGGTCCAAGCAATTTATTTATCACGAAGAAAGTCGGACGCAATCGAACTGCCGGGAAGAAACATTGCGACGGCACGAGGAAAATCTGATTTCGGCGCGATCTCATTGGGGCGGAACTGTCGCGAAAGTTGAGATGTTTTAACGTTTGTTTACGTTACTTTTTGATGCTGTTTTCGTTTGGAAAAAATTTTTGCGATTGCCAGATTGTTACGTGCTTTCGATTTCGCGTGACGTTATTGGTGTATGTCATCAGACTGTTGAGCCTCTTATTATCCGCGTTACGGCTTTTCAACACGATAAAATATGTCATTTAGAATCGCGATTACGGGGTTGTCATTTCTCTTGACCGCAGCCAGGCCCGCTGCTTTGAACCATTGAATTATTGAATCATGTTATTGACTCCGATTTCGTTTGGGTCAGATCTGTCGCTATTGTCGATTTCAGTCGTTGAGTCATGCGACTGGAAAATTAGCGACTTTGACTAGAAGCTAAATGTTCAGTAGCAGAACTTGGGTTGATGTTTCCTCATCAATATGAATCAATGTATCCGAGAGTCGGAGGACTTGGGAATAGTAAACAGGATTCAAAAATGAACAACAAACTTAGTGACTTATAAATAACAAGTTTGCATATTTATTTATATTCCTTTTTGCGAAGCCTAAGTTTATAAGTTATGATATCATCATTACGAATAAATTGATTATTGTACGGTGTTGAGCGGAATTCTGTTTTCGAACAAACTCATCGAATCGTTAAATAAATGCAAATCTTTTTGCGAATGTTTTGCAGTTCGTTAAGTTATTTTGTTAGGCGTATAAAGTTTTCAAACTCGCGTTACTTCGGTTTCATTAAACCGACGTGAAATACAGTGCAGTAATGACTTATTTATAAATTTTTTTTTTCACGTAAAAAGCAGATTAATGAGTGCAAAAGTCGAATATATCAGATCAATCAGCAACACCCTCTATCTATGTTTCAATAAACCAAAAAAGTGGATTAAGAAAATAGCGAAATAATGAACAGTGAGCTTTGCTTTATTTTTCTTTCCTGCAGTTTATTTCAGCGGTGAGAAAACTAACAGGACTCATGAATAAAATGGAAACGATTATTAAACCGACATGTACCATTTATTTAGCCACAATATCCTGACTATCTTGTTGTATACAACGACGGTATTATCTTTTCCTTGGTAAATCCGACAAAAGTGCGATACGATTTTCTGTCGCAACATCGTCGTTTCCTCTGTCTTGATATTATTTAATTTCATTCCCTGACGACGACAAAGATGCGAAACAACAAGTCAGACAAGAAGGCCAGATCACAAAGTGACGTTTCGTTTTCAGCTGGCTCGTTAAAAAATCGCCACTCATTGTTGGCGTCCGAGTCAAAGAAAGAAGCACGGCGACCGGTCAAAGTTCTCAACTCTCTTAATCCACCCAATGGATGAGACATTTTTCAATCACGCTCGCGAAAATAAAGCCGCAAATGTTCTGTTTGATTTATCGTGGCGGAAAAAGGCGACCGTGAAAGTCGCGCGATAACGATCTCCGGCGGATACACTTTCTCGGAGGTCGAGATAACAATAATAATAGAAGACCATTTTTGATGCTCTCTACAGAAGCATTAAGTTTCGATTAAACGTAACAACTTTTCCTCTTTGTTTTTCAGGTCAAACGACGACTTCATGAGTGAGTTTATGACTAAACCTCCGCTTGATGAGTTACGTGCACGGTGCTCCCGACATGTGAGATATTTCACAAGAATGCGCCTTGTTTCTTGATAACGGTTCCTATGGCCATTGCGGATTTCACGCCAGGTGCTTAGAGAGCCATTGATATGCGAACTTAAATCGCACTTACACGCGAGTGTATAAACACGCGCGCACACACACCAACAAATGAGGGCCGCCGTGAAATTATACGTCAAAGGGGAACAGTTTCGGCGACAGTCTCTGGAGATCGTTTCGGCGCATTTATATCGATGTTGCTCAATACTTTCTACGGGTTTTTCTTCGTTTAGAACCGGGACATGAAATTAACATTTCATCTTCATTTGGCATTTCCAAATTTATATCTCAAGACGCACGGCATTGTTGGCTAAACAAGGATAGAAAATGCGACTTAGAAAGGATGTTTGAAATCATAGATTTGATTCTTTTAATATTTATTTTTGATGTATTAAATAACTAATCCATTAAGGAAAAATGAGAGTTATTTCAGTAAGTGAAGAACTAAGATTTTATCTGCAAATAATACATGAATGGAAATAAATATGAAATGAAAATGATGGAATGACATTACTATCGTATTACATTCAAGTTTTGACGTCAAATGAAATTCGACTTCAAAACGAAAAGAATAAGAGAAACAGCGAATTGATCTTTATTTTACTAATTAAAATATCTTTATTCAATATTAAAGCTTCGTTTATCTACATTCTTAGTAACAAAAATAACTGTTTTTTATTATTTTTGTTATCAAAACCTATTTTGTAAATTTCATAAACTCAGTTCTAGTATAGGATCTTTAAATTTACATTTTAAAAAATTGAACGTATCTCATCAATAAAAATAGTAAAAATATTTTAAAAGAGATAAAAAACAAGTACCATTCAGTACCTGAAATATTATTTCAACAAATTTTCAATTATATTTTGAATAAAATGTAAATATTTTGGAGTAGGAATTAATTAAATAAAAATTTGAATTAAAAGTTAATAAAAATGTTGAATACATTAATTTTCAAGTTATTTTAAGTACCGATACATTTTTCAGAATCGGATAAATTTACAATTAATCTTTTTCATGTTTTTTCAACAAAATAAACCTAACTATACTTACAGGATAATATTAATTATTTTAAAACTCGTTTTAAACTGTTTTTTAAACCGAGTTTTAAAACGCATAGAAAAATTAAGTTAGCTTAACGGTCTAAGTGTTACATGGAGCTAAACAGCACTTTTCGTAATATGGAACAAAAGCCGCTAAGAAAAATGATAACTCAGTAAGGGAAATAATATGCAAATAACAGTCATTATAGTAACACTGGTCAATAATTGAACTACTTCTGTCCAGAAATAAGAGAAATACAAAATATTCGATGTCATCAAAATGAAATGTGTATACCTTTCGACAGTTATTGAAGCAACCCTGAAATATACTTTTATGTCACCGACTGGAATTGAACTCGCGTCTCCCACTTCCTCTTCTAAAATGACACGTGTCTATTTAGAACTAACACAAGACGAGCGAATGATTAACTCAGTCGATCTCGTTTTTCTTCGCGCTATCACGCGACTCGACAAATAGGAGCAAATATTTGTATCGCGGACGAAAAGTCACGTGAGAGGATCTCTCATATTGTGTTAAGTGACTTGTGTTTATTAGCTGACTGATTTTTCAACCTGCTTGACTCGCAAATAACATTCCCACCAGAGGCTCTGTAGAACAGCAGGCGATTTGCTCAGCGTGTAACGTTTTCAAATTGGTAATTGATTTTGAGAAATTCGATTTGTTTGTTCCGCCTTATCACGATCTCTCTTTCTCTCTGCCTTCGGCATCTTTATCCTCGAGACATTACTATGCAAAGGAAATTTTTACGCGTATCAAATATTTTCCATTTTCCTTCGTGTCAAATGTATAATATCAATACGCGTGTTTCCGCGATTTGTCGAACAATCCGACGCAAAATATTTGCCTCGACAAAGGACAATAACACCAGCGGAGCAAGAAATATCTGCTCGCACTGTGCCGTACAAATAATAAAGCTCTGCGACGTCTTCGCAGCGGAGCTCTTATCGGCAAATAGAAACGAAAATCGTTTCTTACAAAACAAATTGAAATATTACTCGCGAGCAACGAAACGCTTTGGCTGTATTATACGCTTTGCGTATCGGTTCAAATTGCGGCTAAAAAACGCGTGACATTTTGGAATGCGTTACGTCACGCTAGAAAGTGAACATCACTTCCTTTTCCAACTGAAAAGACTGTCGAATCGCGTCGCCAGGAGTTCCCACATTCTTCTTTATTTGGCACCAGCGAACGAAATATCGCGGCGCCGCAATCATAAATCTGCACGTTTGCCCGCGAGATGGCGGGGGAGAGCAAGCGATATGAGCATCGCACCTGCTTCTTAATCGTCATTGCTGGTTGAAAATGAGTATGATAAGGGCAGTGTAAATGATTTCGTGATTCATGGCTAGAAGTGAAAGGATCGTTTCGCCCGGGGACTCGAGAGGACTGCAGCGAATTCCGCGCGAAGATGAGAAAATTGAGGAGACAAGAGCGCTGAATTTATGTGAAAGGGCATGTAAATGCCGCCGACAATACAATTTCTGCACGAGTGCATTACGAATGAAGCGACATCATGTTTCATTGAATAACGTCTTCAAAATCTTAGTACTGCGTCAAAGTTGGTGGTGGCGCTGCGCATTTGCTGTTTACCGGACGCGTGATAAATAGCCCGAAATATAAAGTTGCGATCCAAATTAATTTTATGACCCAAAGTCCGCCGAAGGAAAGCAAAGGCTTTGCATATTTATCATCCAATTGGGATTCTTTGGCAATTTATGTCGCGATGAAAACTACCGCGAGAAATAATAGCGCTGCTAGCAACTTCGTGTATGACTTCGTATTACTTTGTACTGCAAAGCACGGAATTGTGCGTTTCGCATAAATTATTATTTGGCAACTCAAATTTACGTATCACGCTATTAATTAACTATTGATTCGCCAACAACTTTTCCAACCGGAAGTCAATGTTTTCGAAACGTTTTGCAGCGTTTATTCAGTTTGTTATTAAAAAGGTTATTCATTACGCGTTGCCAACTGGTAAAACACTAGAATTCGTGTAACTCGACAATTAGAGGCGAAAGAATCGCGATTTCTCAGTACAAATGAATCCAGGCGACGCTCTGATTTCCAATCGCAATTAGCGCTGATTAATTTCCGTGTCAACAATATCTGGAATTAACGCAAATTGTTCCAGCAGACTAACTTTTAATGACTTTGAGTAACGTTGCATTGTGCACAGTTGAATGATGCGAAAACGAACATGTTAATCCAGTGAAAATCTAAATTACCTAACATTTGCCTTCCGGTTGTTTCTTGTGTATATTTTTCGATGGAAAACAATGACATGCATACAAAAATCGCGATTCCGCCAGCGAATCGCCGCCGTTTGTCTGTGTGCGCCAGTGCCAACAGGCTGCGTCTCAAGAAGTTTACGTGCGTCGCTCTAACAAGCTCGACAAATACATCGCCGAGCTCTTTCGTCTTCGTACGTGAGCAAGTGCTCGTTCACGAGGTATTATTTTCATTATCAAAAATGAGTACAAACCATTACAGCTTCTTGACATTCCTTCTCCAGTTTGCTGTCTGAAATTCATTTCCAAAATGAGTTTCCGCTCTTAAGCACTTTTTTCCTTCGATGACGTCGTTTGAATGTCAAACAAACCATATAAGTTTCCACTCTTTTTCTCCAGCTAGTAAAACCCATTGAATTTATTGACAATGGTCCGCAAAACTTAACCGATAGATAAACTATATGTGGAGAGAGAAAAAAAGAGAATCAATTTACGGCAAAAATGAGAATTCTTTCTCTTTTTTTTTGCTTTTTTTCGTTGAAAAATTGACATAATCCACGTAATTTTCACTACAAGTTTTATTATTTTTATGTTGAATTTCTTGAAGCATGTTGTTATTTCAAACAGCACTGATTTATTTCTGCTCATTTGTCCTGTTTATAATTTCGCATATTTAGAGTACAGTATGATGGTAGTCTTTTGAAGAAAAATAAAACGAGACACCTAATTTATCGCAATTTTTTCATCATTTTTTAATGAGTATTACTATGAAATTTCACTGTATTTGCTTTTTTATAAAAGATATACAAATTGATGTTCCCTTCTTTGCAACTGTCAAATTGTCAAAGAAGTTAAAAGACTGTTTGAAAGGGTATTCTCACAACCAAAATGGCGTTGCGTCGAATTTCTAAAATGATTAAAATCATAATTTTATGAATTATTATCGTGATTATTTTTATAATAATATTACACTATTATATATAAATTTTTTATATAATCTCATTATTTTTCTATCAGTGACATAATTGTTATATACACGTGCAAATATATGATATAAAATTCAAACAAAATATTACTATTTTAATTGTAATGAAGAAATTCACATAAATATTAAAAAAGCCTAGTTTGTGTATTTATTATAAATGGAAGGATTTTAATTTCTAATCTTTCTAACAAAAATTTCAATTTGTAAAACAAAAATCATACACCAAAAAAGAAAAAAATGGTATTTTTAACTAAGATGTAATTTAAGTTTTGTTTTAAGTATTAACTATTTAGTTTAGGCAACTAAATTTTGTAGTATAGACAACTAAAACAAGGAAACCAAATCATTTGGTAAAATTAACTAAATTATTTTTCTGAGTGTAGTAAACAATTTTAAGGTCAGCCAATGAAAATTCAATTTATTCTAATTATTCAAAGAAAGCATTTTGACAAAACTCTCAAATTTAACAAATTCGTATGACTAATCAAAAAGTGCATTTTTCTAGCTCAAAGCAATTGTTTTATTTTAGTGCATTGCAATCATTTTTGAAGTGACAGTTTTAAAGCAGAGATTCTGAACTTTCATGCTCATATAACGTTGCAAATACATTATGAATTTACATAGTACATAAAATGAGATTGCTTTCGTGTGTTGATTACTAGCAATTTATAAAACATAACATATTAGAGTCTAATTTTATAATGATTTAATGAATAAGACGATTTCATTTTTCATCATTTTTGTTTCAGTACATTGTCTGTCCTTTTTTCTCTCCATACACCATGTTTAACGATTATTCCACGATTCGGTTCTACGATGAATTTACAATTCCAGGCTTCTGTTTATTATGGTAATTTGCAATGATCCTAATAAAAAATGACTTTTTCATAGAGCCTTAACAGTCCATCACATAATGCATCGTCTTTCAAGTAATTCGCGAATTCGATACGCCGTCCAGATTTAATACTGTTTTAAATGTAAAGGCAAGAAGACCGCGTGCGTATGAATATTTTATTATTGCTCTCTCGGTGTGGGACAACGCGTTTTATTGCGCTGGCTTTTGCTCGACATTAAATATGAATACTTTTATGAATTTATGATTCCGCCGGGGAGAAAAAAGGATGTTCAAATAGCGGCAACCGTACTCCGTGAGAATCACTGATTTCGTTTGACGCAGCGTGTTTGTAAAAGCTTGTAAAAGACAAGGTGCATCCGATCGTTTTGATCCACTGTTTCAACTGTTTATTCACGGCAACGAATTTTACTCGAGTGTACATAGTTGCCTCGCTTTTTCTCAATCTAATGAAAATCCTTCGTGTTAAATGCAGGGAAAACACCGAGCACTTCCTTTGATATTTGTTTATCCCGTTAAACAAGCTGCGAGCAATTTTAATGTAAAATATTTTACAGCTTCAACATTTGTTTTTAACAAAGTGATAAAAGTCGCGTATCAATATTGCGAAGCGAATTTTGAATCATTGAAATGATGATTTAACGTTTGACCAAAACATATGGTAGAGTTCAGTATGAATATACATGTTTGCAACATCACTCATACGGACACATAAGCACCATTCATAAGGAAACATACGCTTCGTAAAAGTACGACTGTTATTGACAATAAATAACAATCGACTATCGCTTTAAATTTATGTTAGAAATGAAGATATATTATTGTTCAATATGTAACTTACAAACACATTATATATTTTCATAACACGTGGAGCTGGATTATTTTTGGTGTAACTTCAATTTTTGATGTTAATTTATTGATTACATTTTAATTGAATCATTTTTATTAGACATTAAAATGATATTTATTTTCGTTAACGTAAAATTCCAATATTGTGTACTCATTTTGATGTTATGTGTAATAATGGTTGAAATAAGAAATCATTTGAACTGAGAAAAAAATTGAAATCGCTCGACAAATCACAATAAATCAAGGAGCTTATGATCAAATCTGCGGCACGCAAGAGTAACTGAAAAGTGCACCTAATTTTGCTAAAACGAGCGTCCAGAGGGCGCCGATCGTCATAAATCACAGACAATGTTCGACGCTGAACTCCTGAATTAGCATAATCGATCGAGCGCATGTGACGTCACAACAACATATTATCCTCAAAAATTGGCTGTACCTCGATGAAACGCGCGCAATCACGTGACGTTGCGGCAAAGTTGCGCGCAAGAAGTTTGGCAAATCGGATGCGAAGTTGGCCCGTCATGTGATGCCATTTCGCGGTGGAAACTTCGCAACTCGATATCTGTATGCAAATTTTGGAAAAAGAGCGTGAAAACTAGGCGACCCGTCGCGAATGCATGAGACACTAAATGTTCGTTATGGGCCGTCCAAATTGAAATGCAAAGCAAAGAAAAACCAAACTGCTTTTAATGGCCCCTTCATAATACGCCAAATGACTTTTTGATTACCTTTTTTGCCATTTCCAAAGGCAAATTTTGTTACTCAAAATGCCAATGTCGACGCAGAGAAAAACCTGCGGAACTTCATTTTTGAATTTCAAACTTGATTATTTCAACATTTTTGACGTAGTTTGCTCCAATCAAAGTTTGAGATTTCATTTTAATATATCACATGTACATTTTTCGTTTATTTTAAAAAGCAATTTGGGTTCAAAATATGCCACGTAAATTCGGCCTAATAAAACATAAATGCTATCAAATAATTTCATTTTTTCATGTAAATAATGATAAAATGAGATTGTTTTCAATTACTCTTTCAGTTAATTTACTCGAGAATCAAGATTGTCTATTAAAGTTTCCATGCATTAAGGTTGACGTACACTGCTTAATGTGATCAGTTTTGTTTCAAACGTCCTCTTTATGTGTTCTTCCAATAACTTTGTATATTAATTTTATCTCCACAAATTAAATTCTTTTGTTTAACAGTTTGAAATTAATTACTGAGTATGTCGCAAAAATCCTCAAACATTTCTTTTTTACATAACGAATCTTCACAAAGCTTTTATTCATTTTGTATGAGCACTTCAAACAAATTCAGCGGTTATAAAAATTCATTTCTTTTGCGGATATTATTTTCATACTGACAATACGTCGTTTTATGTGTACAATCTATAAAGTTTATATTTAAACTAATTCAATTTAATCAAAAACAAGTTCCTTTTTGCTTTTAACTTGAAATAATTTCGATCAAAATGGATTTTTTACTTATGTTAATAGAGCATTTCGGACACTTTAAATTTGGTTTGTTTTAATTTCATCATTTACAGGGATTAACATTTCAAATTGTAATATTTTTAATAAATTCATAGTTTTGTTTTTTATTCTAATTCGCATTTTGTTATTTTTTTTTTTTGTTTTGAGTCATTATAATTTTTATATTGAGGATTTCAAAGAAGAAACCTCCAATTCAGAAACGCCTCTTCAGTC
>JABFQD010000309.1:0-28984 GCA_022817045.1 Psix sp. ZL-2020
TTTTATTTAAAGTCGAAAAAATTTGAATATGACAGGTGTGGCTCCTTTGTGTAGACAGTCTACCTTGTCGACCATGAGCGTTTGCAAAAATTAAATTGAATTGAAAAACTAGACAGAGAAATTTATTCCTTGTGTCTCCATGATTTAGAATAAATGTAGCTCCGTACTGATTAGTTGTTTTTTGGTTTAGTATATATTTTAATAAATTGTTCGCTTAGCAATAATTGTGATCTTATAGATGCCGGCCGGCACATCTGAAATATTTGTTCTGTTAAAAGTATTTTAAATTTAGAAGAAAGACTAAAGTAGTAATGGGAATTATTTTAAAATTATTCAAATTTATTCAATTTTCTGTCAAAATGAATTCGTTTTTATTTATAATTTATTAATTTTATTTCAAAAGTTTTTTTGGCACCAAGTGACAGGTTATAATACTCTTTTTTTATCGCTTGAATTTATTTTATATTACATACGTGAATTTTATATTGAATTATATTAAAATTATCCTATTGTACTTAAAATCAGTAATACCGGGATCGTCCCGTATTAAATATTCATATTGTTGTGATAAAAATATTATTTATTGTTATTTATTTGTTTATTATTATTTATTGTTAAACTATAGCCATCGCTGCTGGCAGGAAGTTTTACAATGAAAGAAATGAAGCGTTATACTCCTAAGAAGATCGATTATCATCAATTTCAAAACGATAGTTGCCATTTTTTCGCGTTGGAGCGTCCTTTAAGGTTTGCATCTCCTACCAAAAACGCAAATCACTTAAACGAGTCATTATGCCGTGCCGAAAGAATCTTCGAATTACATTTGGTCATTTTGAACAACAATTTTATAACTAGTACCATTCTTATGAGAGTAAAAAAATTTAGTGGCTTCTTATGACAGTAATTCTGATCTTTTTTATTCTTTTAAAAAATAACAAAACTGTTATGGATGAATAAAAATCTATAGTACGCAATTAAATATGGGAAGGACAAGAAGCTGAAACAAGCACATTACTTGACGGAGAAACATGACTTCCCGCAGGACGATTAACATTCTCTCGCTAATCCCGGAGGACTGTTTTCTTGGTTTAAAGGAAAATTTGTACGCGAAATATGTGGTCTCTGTTGCAATATCGTTTAAGATTTTTTTCTCGGAACTGCAGAAACGGATATCTGCAACCGTTGACTGATTGCAATCCACGTTGCAGTTAATTCCAGGACTCTTTCTTTACCGTGCCGACTTTTATGAAACACTCGTCGCTTATCACCTGTGGGAGGAGATCTTTTTTACGATGCGTTGAGATGGATCATCTGATTCGATCGATGATCAGTCTGATATATATGCTGAAGTCGCGTTATACGCAAATCAAGGATCGCAACCAAAGGCTGATTGGGAACACTTTGAGCGATGCACCTGACACTTCGATGAAGAGTAATATTTTCAAAAGAATATTTAAAGTATGTCTATTGTCAAAATCGACGGCTGAGTTACGTGAAAAATACCGAAATGAAATAATAGAAATAATCGCATATATGGTCTCTCGACACAAAAGACCAAGGCAAAAGCCAAAAATAATCAGACTTGAAATTCCGAAGTTAGAATTCGCTGACGCGCTGATAACACTGATCAGAGATTTAAATGAAAGGGAAAGAAAATGTTCCAAAATTAAATATAATTTTAACTCAGCCTGCGAGCTTAAGAAGCACCTATAAAAGACCGGCGCGGCAAACAAAGACAGATGAAATTAAAACAAAGCACACTGTTTGTGCGAAAATTTAATTCGATTGTAAAATTTGAATATTTAAATGTTGTGGGAGGTTGTTCATCAATGACTCCTTGACCACGTGCGTATTATACATGCCAAAGAGATACTCCCTCAGTATACAATATAAATACATACAAATGAATAATTAAAAAAAAATATTGTCAAAAATAAGATGAATACAAATTCAAAGTAAAAAACCCTTCCTCGCTAATTGAAAAAGAGAAGCACCGGCTGCTTTGAGACCGACACTGTTGCAGATTAGGCGTGATTTTAGGTCAGGCCAGAAAAGGTGGTCACAAGATGTAAAGAAAAAAGGTTGGTTAATTAAGGCCCAGAAAAGCCCATCAAAATTTACGTAAATGCAAGCTAAATAAAGCTCGAATGGCTTAAGTAGCTAAATCTTGATCGCCTTATGCGACGAGCTGTCACTTTTGTAACAGCAAGTAAAAATGCCTCTAGCGTTGCGGAGGCCTAAATAGCCAATGATTTAGATAGCGACTGCAGGCACGTACTCGAATTCGAGTAATGCCATTGTGCCACTCGGGCGCGCAGCCTGTCATAGTGTGGAGCGGGTACCCGATTCAAGGAGCGGTAAAGAGAGAAATTAGATATGGATAGAAATGAAAATTTGCGAACAAATATCTGCCGATTGGATCCCTAACGAATAATTCTAATACTAATAATAATAACAATTAAAATGGTGAATATTTAAATACTACAAGAATGAATATTGTATTGAAATAATTTGTTGCATCACCTGAACTTAAAAAAAGTGGTATCAAACTATCATAGTTAAAATTAACGGCAACATTTGAGTTTCATGAAAAATGGAAAAAAATTGCTTTCATTACAAGTCATGACATACGAAGCTAAAATGTAGAATAAGTGAAAGGCAATATATTGTAACAGAGCATTTTGCATGTTATACGTTTGTATTATTTGAAATAAAAGCTAATTTTCAAAGCAAAGCTAAATATTAAAGAAAAGCTAATTCTATTAAAAGAGTCAGCTAATCAACAAAATTCCAATTAAATATTAAAAAGTAAATTACTTATTTATTTAAACGTCTTTCATGTCCCAACTCGAGAAAAGTAACGAACATTCTGTCCTAAGTCCTATTTTGATCAGAAACCTATGTTGACAATATCATTTCGGTAGACTACGATACACCGAAAGCAGCACTGGGAACGATGTTACCTGATTGTAGAAAATATAGAAAAAATATTGTTCAGGGCTGTCGATGAGTTAGTGTCTTATGAATCCATGGAGTGTCGAATTGGAGGCGATTCCCAATTCGAACGGAAAATCATCAATGAAACCGGCAATATTAATTGCGAAATTGATATTCACAAGATTTTATAATAAATGTAATTTATTCAACCTAATTTTTGAAAATGAAAATATTAGAATTCAATACTTATCGCAACATATATTTTACTTGGTAATTACTCAGTATTGATTGATTTATAACGATAAAAATTGATTGGCAGATCGCGTTTTCATGATTATTCGCGTTGATTTTTGAATGTTCGGCTGTCACGCTTAAAAGATTCAATAAGAAAGATGCGGACGAAAGAAACGTAAACAATCCTAATAAACAATAATATTAAGGTAGAAACACAAAAGAAATAATATTAAACTATTCAAGTAATAAAAAGTTTTATTTAATTGAATCAAAAATATCTAAATTGAACCAAACAAACAAAATAATTATGTATAATATCATCATTAAATGAACTGTCTGAATTAACTATAGCACTCTATTGATTACAAATAATAATTTATTAATAATAGCCTAATTAATCATCAGACTATTTCAATGGCCTCAGTAACGAGCATCCAAGTAGAATCTCCGACTTCAATTTTCACAACAAGTTGAACCACTTACCGGCCACGAGACGTGCGTTCTCCTTTAATAACGCAACGGGAGACAAACTCGGCACCTCCATCGGATTCATCTTCAGAGAGGCCGAATAACCGAAAATATCGCTTTAATTTCGCTTCAAGTCGCCTGACTTGAGGTGCCCTAATTAACAATATAAAATCATTAATATTTTGTTTTCTTTTTATATTTTATTTGAATGAATCGGTAAATCAAGTATTTTACTGAGCCGACTCACTCAGCGACTCTCTTGCAATCTCTTGATCAGCGGGTGCTTATAAGCCCCGACCAAGGCTTTCAGGAGCTAAGAGAAGGAGGCTCCTGAAGCAGCAAAGGTTTTGAAACCTGAGGACCTACACAGGATCCACAAAGTGGAAATACCTCTTCCGGAAGGTTTAACGGATGCGGATTGCCTGTTGAGGGCAATCCGGGTCTAGAATAATAGGATGGGCACCTCGAAACCCGGAACCTTGCTTTAACGTGATGGGGTTGGACGACCCATCCCTCGAGGTGGTTCCGGATAGGAACTTCAGGTTCTACGCGGGCATTGGGGAGGTTGTCGCGAAACTCCTCGACAAAAAATCGCCGAAACCTGAAAGCACCGCGGAGGGAGGTAACGTTTGTTTGGGTTAATAAAAAAAAAAAAAAAATGACAACAAACGGAGTAAGGGTCAATTGTGGAGAACCGGACCGTATGTCCGTAGTAAATTTGCAATTTACTCAGATCAACTTGCACCATTACAAAAGCTCCTCTGTCGTTTTGGAAAGGAGTATGGCGCTGGTCCATACACGTATAGCCTTGATAAAGGAATCCTGGTTAGTCAGGGGGCGTATCAAAAAGCTATACAATGCGGGAGAGCTGTATGCACCTCAGGTAGAAGAATGGGTGAGGGTGTGTATTATAGCCAAAGGTATTGATGGGCTTCTGTTACAGAATCTATCAGCACTATGAAGCCAAATCGGAGTAGCAGAGATATTCTGATCTGCTCTGCGTATCTACTCCATGAGGAACCAACACCAACAGTAACGATGCGCAAAGTCGTGGAGGTCAGTAGACAAAATGCGATAGACCTGGTCATTGAGTGTGATGCGAATTCATATCATGTAGTGTGCGAAAGCACGGATACCAATGGCAGGGGTGAGCAGTTACTGGAATTTCTGACTAGCACAGAGCTTCACATAGTGAACCAAGGGAATACGTCGACCTTCGTCATGAGGAGCAGAAAAGAAGTTTTGACCTTGACTTCCTAGCAAAGGAAGTTACACCAAAACGGGTGACTTCAGGAAAATCAGTCTTACCTCTTTTCTTTTGAAAACACTGGAGAGACTGATAGCTATATTCATTAGTTGTGGAACACTGATAGAGCATCCGCTGCATGTCAATCAACATGTCTATCAGTGAGACAAATCCACAGAGACAGCATTTCACAATGTGGTTGGATACATTGAGAAGGCCTTTAAGGACAAACAGGTTACTAGTACCGCCTTTATAGATATAGAGGGAGCATTAAATTGTAATACTAGCGAAGTGATTACACTGTCTGCAGAGAGACACAGCATACCGCAGATGGTCATCAGATAGATCGTACGTATGCTCGAGGGTAGGCATGTACATAGTGTATAGGGAGAAAAAGTAACCCAAAAAACTATTAACGAGGGATGTCCACAGGGCTGAATACTATCACCGCTACTTTGGGTTTTATTTGTTAATGAGTTAGTGGTCATGCTCAACGGCATGAACATTTTCACCGTTGGTTATGCTGACGACTTGGTCCTCCGAGTTAAGGTGCAGTGTGAAGAGGTTCTGCTAGACCTATTGATGGAAGGACTAAAGACAGTCGAACAGTGGTGTGAAGGAAATCTCTTAGGGTAGATCCCGCTAAAACAGAGATAGTTCCCTTCACAAAACGATACAAGATCAAACACTGTAAAGAAGTAACCTTCTACGGGAAGAAAATACCGTGTACGGAGAGAGCTAAATATCTAGGGGTATACCTGGTATGACGTGGCAAATATTTGTTACAATAATATAAAATTGTTACAATAAAATGAAATTATTAAGTTGAGTCGACAGAAAGGGTTAAACTTTTTCGCGTTGTTGTTATGTTACAGGTTTCATCAACGGATTGCTCTTGGGAAAACCTGGCGGATGGCGGCACGCATCACGGAGGCTGTGAACGACGCACATCCGAGGACAGGAGACATAGCCTAAGTGTTCCGGCACTCTGCACCGTGGGATGTGTCGACTGGAAGAGATTCCCGGTCGACCGGACGTGCCACGAAGAAGCGGAGCCGGCGATCGAGGTTATGTTGACGAGAGGCTGACAGTGGTAAACAAATTAGCCTCAATACTCAACAAAAGACCAAAAACGTCTGAATTGAGAACCTACAAAATATTGATCGGCATATCGATTGATAAAGCGCCAAAATCCAAATTGGAGCTTTTGTGTATACCCCGCTCCGAATTTTCTGTATGAGCGAAGGGGTAACAAGAAAATGAAAACCGAAAAATTAGGCTTGATCTTCACTCTTTCTTTCGATATAAAGAATTAAGTATGTCGCAAGACATGATTTGGCCAATCGCCTCAAAGTTTTCTCGCCAGGTTCTCGAGCTCTGAGCCGGTGAGTGTTAGTGCCAATCGTGAGACCTTCAGAGTGCTGATGCATACCTTATTGTGGGACTGAGTGAACCGGAGAAGGAAGCAACTGCGACAAGAGCCAACAACTGAGTTTCGGACACGTGATGCGAACCTGCTATTTTCTGGGGATTGTTCGGATAAGTTTTTGAATGCATTTTTATACCTTTTTCAGACCGCGACTTACATTGGTTGTGAGTTCTACAAAGTTTTTAATTGATTGATTTGGTTTAAACAATTTTTAGTAATTTAATTGTTGATTAATCCAACTTTTTTTTGATGTAATAAGTTATAAATAATAATGTAGTTTTTTCGACTTTGCTAAATTATGTGTGATATGAGTGAGATTTGAAGTGTGTGTTTTAATTATTTAATTATTAATTCAAGTTTATTTGACTCTCTGGGTATTGAGAAATTATGAAATGATTTTAAAGGTCTTTGCTATATAAACTTAAAGCAAAATAGAATGTGTTTATGACCTTGTCCTATTTATTTTTATTTTTTTAATGTGTTAAATAAAAGTGAAATCGAGTTGATTTTTGAATTAAATAGGATCTGAAATTATTGATTTTTTTATTTTTAGTTAATGAAATTCAACTTATTTATTACAATAATTTATTGGTTTTATTTATTTTTTTATAACTCTAGTGAGAATAAGTTAATTGAGTATTATTAAAATTTACCACCTTTTTATTTACACACTTTTATTTTTGGGGTGGCACTGGATAAGAAATTGATGTAGAGAACCACCTACAGAGACAATGCAAAAAAGTATTACGGTTACTCATGCAGTACAGGGCGGCCATAGGCTCAGACTTCAACTGGAAAAAGCATTGTGGCTGTACCGAGCTGTTGTGATACCGGGACTAACATACGCATCAATAGTATGGTGGAAAGCAACTGGAAAGGATACCCGAGTGAGAATCCTGGACCATGTACTGGCTGTTGCACTTAGGGGAACTTTCGGAGTAAGAAGAAGCACTCCAATAGCTGTTATCAACGCGGACCGAAGAACCAGGTCAGCCTAGACCTGATTATTATCAGGGGGGAAGGATGGCTAGAGTGGCACATAGAATGTTGAGTTGTAAGCAATGGAGAGGACGAGAAAGTACAAGACACGTAGAAAGATCTGTCAGACGTTGAATAGACTAGCAGGGAGTAACAGAGTCCCAGAACACCCCAGATACAAACGGGAACGAAAGGGTAGACAAACTCGCCAAAAAAGATGTACAGGGGCAGGTTACCCAATATTTGTGCATAGGAGAACCCTATCAATCGATAAGTAGATTAATGGTAGGGACGAAGAGCGATGAATATCATCTCTCTTGAGCGAAGTTGTGAAAGGCTGGCCCAAAGGAACGGCAAACCTGAGCAGAGCCAAAGCCAGAGACTATATAGGTATACTGACGGGGCTCTACAATCTGAGATTTTATCTACATAACCTAGACACGGGTACAAATGAGCTGTGTAGATGGTGTGGTACCATTGAGGGAACACGATACCACGTTATCTGCGAATGTCCAGATTTACTAGGCTTTCGGCAGAAATAGTTCGGAGAAACAGAGACTCCAATGTCGATCAAAAAAGTTTCCGTGAACAACCTGCTGTGCTTCAGCAGGGCTTTGGATGTCACTGCAACCTTTTAGGCATATTAGAAAATCAAGGGTACAATAGCTGAAGCTCATTATCCTTTCGCTCAAGCGCCCCAAATGATAAATAATAATAATAATACTTTACTGGTCGTGAACAGCTGATTTTGGCAGTTCCGCTGATCAAATAACACCGGCCACATTATATATATATGTAGGATTTTAATAGGAATCAGCTTGACTTAACAAAAACGGGACATCACTGAATAAAATACAATCAGTCTTTATTCAATTAAATACCACGTGGCAGTTTTTTATTTTATAAAATAGCGCGCTAATTCAACTGTGGCTCGTGGCGAACTGTCCTCATGTCGTTTTTCAAACAAGGTGCGACATGCGCGCCACCCAACCCCGTACTTGCTGTTTTACGGCCCTTACTTCTGTACACTACATTTGCCGTCCTACTGTCTTACTTGTCCTCAAGAAAATTCTTGTCTTCGTCCTCTTCTCCGCTGTCTCCTTTAGTATCACTGTCGTCAGGTAGCCAAGGCTCCATGGAGCCTACGGCCATGTTGGTCGTTTTTGGGCCTTCATCTCCGCCGACCGTGTCACTTCTGGGTGTGAAGAAGGTGTATCTAAATAGTGAGCTAAATGAAATGTATATGGAGCAGCTCGAAGGATTCTTACAGCAGAATAAAAAGATCGAGTATTGAGACTCCGGAAAATCAATAAGTGGTTATGCATTCCTATATGATGGAGAGCTGATTGTCAAGTGTAGCAAGAAATACACAAAAAAGAATTACTCATAAAGTTAAGTAGACACTTCACTGAAGGTATTGAAAATGCTATAATTTTTCCTGGTATTGTAACCATAGATTCTTTGATATTTTTGTTTGAAAACTTTAATAGATTGAATTAAAGCACATATTTTAGATTTAAAGAAAATAAAAAAAATCTTACCGTAATCATGAACTAATGGACTAACAGTCTCATCCAAAGCTACTCCACAAGCAGAATCAAACTATTGTGGTAACACTAGAGGAACTCCATTGCGCTATTTCGATAAGAATGTAAATTAAATTGAATCTGAACGGTTGTTTGGCAATATTAGTTAGCCGAAAAATACAATTGATCGAGAAAATTAATGTAACGTGATAATTCATAGGAAATGCATGGAAATTTTTATCTGGACCACAAGTGATGTACTATGAGCAAATGAAATAAAATTCACAGAAATTTCAAATCATTGTATTCGAAATAGCTGATTTTATTTAAATTTAGTAATCAACTAGATGAGGTGTACGAGATTGATTTGACCTAAGGGCATCATGTCGTCTTTGTATGAGTTATAATTTTCTACCAAGGACAAAAAAAGCGAATTAAAAACAGATACTCGATGGACTATCAACGCTATTGCCCAAACGATGTATTTAAAATTTCGTATTTCTTTGGTCATTTTTGAGAATATTGATGAACTTTCAAATAAAAGAACTCTTGCGTCTTAATGTGTGGTTGAAAGAATTATTCTAACTTTCGACACAGTTGTTTTTCTATGATATTTTATTCAAAACACGATTACAATTACTGCAGTGCTTCATCGCTAATTGTGAACTTACAGGTTTTCCGCGCATATGACAAATAAGGAAGTAAGAAAGAACGAAGGGTCTAATCATAAGGGTTTAATCATTACAATCTTTTTTGTCCCATGTGTCTAAAATTTCTGTAAAAACAGTGAAGTAGAATATAAGACAAATGGTAGTAATAATAATAATAAATATATAAATGAATAATCATATTAATAATAGAAATAAAAAAATAATTACTGGTACAGGGCTTGTTTCCAATGAAAGTAACAATAATGTATACTGACAGAAGAAAAAATCGTTTCCGATGTATTTTTAGCTATTAATTTCATAGCAACTGTTAATGATGTAGATTTCAAATTATGCGAAATAGATTTGTTTGTATATATTCTGTGAATATTGTAAATTTGACCAAATAAAAGAAGGCATGCATCAAAAGTTTCATCCCACTCCCAGTGCGCCCATAAAAAAAGCTATTCTAATTAGTTCGGGTTGAAAAATTATCATTTGTTCATTAGAATCACTATCAAACAACAGAAAGGAACTTCTTTGTGTGTAATTTAAAAATCCCGTGGAACGATTATATCTTGCTTTCAGTGTGATGAGGATAAATGTTTCATTGTTCGTCACGAATGAATAGTTCGTCACATAGCAGTCTGTTTTTGTGGAGTACAAGCTGTGATTTCTTACTTTTTTTATACAACGTCAATTACACCCAGAGAAACTTTTTTTGTTTAGCGAAAAACAAAATTTTCATTCATGAGTTGACCACCACGCTTACATTTGATTAATCTAATCGACATAGTGTACACAAAAACGTTTGTGTTTTGACTTATAACATTTCGACAAAACAATTTCGATCTAATATATATCAACGGAAATATTGTCGACGAAAAATTTTCGACTAACAGTCATGAACTTAAATCAAATTGATACCTTAAGATGTTATCAAAAGGAAAGAAAATTTTAAGAATTAGATCAATACATATTTCCTAATCAAAAATCACAAAAATATTACTATTTTTATTTGGCATTTAACTAAGCTGATATAAAAATATATGTTTGCGGCGCCACCTATAATTCATATGAAATTTTTTTTCTTTTACATTTTCTAAATAAAAACCAAAAAGACTGTTCTTATTAGATATTTGACAAAAATTTTTTTTACACAAATAGGCAACTGCAACACCATCTGAAATTTGCATCAAATCCAATCTTCGCTAATATTCCCTAATCATTAACCACAAAATTTTGCTTATTCTTATTTGATATCTAGCTTGGTAGAACACAAATATGCGGCTGTTATGCCAACTAAAAGTTGCATCGAATCTTTCTTTTCACTTACATGCTTCCAATAGACACCATACAAATATGATTGTCCATATTAACAGAGATTAGCTGAGAAACTGCTCACCATCATGACTTTAGTCAAATGAAGGAGATAGCGACGCCTGGCCAGGCGTCGCAATTGTAAAATTTTTCAAACAGATAATAATCATATAATATTTGTAAAGTAACAAAATAAAATTTCATCTAATTATATTTATCAGTATAATGTGATATGTAAATTGATTTGTTATAATTTGATTATTTATTTTTCATTTTAGATTCCGAAGACAAATTAAACAAAGTTCTGCTTGACAAAGAAGGAAATGTATGAAAGGGAAGTATCTTCCATGAGACTATCATTGAATCGAATAAGGAAAAAAACTTGAGTTAAAAGAAATTCGTAAATCGCGCAAAAATATTGAGATTCAAAAGCAAAAGAAATTACAAAACAAAAGTTCTTTATTCGAAACATCATCATCAGAAGATAAAGTATCTGCGAAAGTAACACAGAAGCGAACTGTAACTGGTAAAAGTTACAGTTACAAAAATAAGAAAATAAAATCAAGAGATACTATTATTATGAAATCGTTGACGTCAAAATTAACGAATGTTAAAGATGCGAATATTTATGACCAAAATGAAGTTCTAAAAGATGGAGTATTATCAAATTTCGAATCGAAGAAATCGGAAGCAGAATCTGTTATTAGCAAGGGAAACGAGGAATTCATGCAACACTTTTTACCCGGTCAAAGTAAGAAATTCTTTTATTTTATATTTATTTTTATTAAATTATTTTATATATTATAATATGCCAAAAAATTCATTGTAAAAAATATTTCCAGTTACTGAAGATGTTGTTAATTTTATTAAGAAACTTGCTGAAACTTTGCGACAACAGATGAAATGGCAAAAAAATGACTCCTTCAGAACATTTTAAGGTATTCAAGAAACTATTATTCAATGATTTTAAATTAATAATTATAATTCATTGTTAAATGTATCTAATTTTGAATTTTCAGATTTCTTCCATCAATATTAAACCTGGTAAAAATAAGGTAATTTTCAATCATAAAACTAGCAAACATAAATTTTGTACTATATATATAATTTGAATAAGTTTGAAAATAAAAGTACATTTTTTAATCAATGTGTATATATTTTTTCTAATTATTAGCGAGAAATTCATGTTGGCACTGGCGTGTATTTTACACAAAATAATATAACTCTAATTGAAATGAAAAAACGGCAAGTTGGAAGGAACTTTCGAAACGTCCAATTCTTCATATATAAGGAGACAATTTGAAAAATTTTTGTGCCAAGGGAAGCAAACGTACAAATCGACCAGGAATTGATGCACGGGTTTTCACAGCCGTTTTTGGTAAGTTTTCTTTTAGTTATTTTTTTCTTAAATTCAAGTTCTATATATTTATTTATATATTTATCGATATTTTTGTTTAGGTTGGGCTACAGCTTTTTCGAACGAAAGTATAACAGAAGCTGCGTTTACGAAATATTTAAACAAAATTTGTACTAACAAGCGACGACATCGTGCTGCAACAGGACAAAGAAAATTATCATCGGAAGATTCATCAACTGCCCAAAGTCAATCGTCGGAAATTAAAAATGTGCCACACGCTTCATCGTCGGAGAACGCTTTCAGCCACTCAAATATTGCTAATCGAGATTTGTATAATAATACTTCTAGCTTTTCTTCATTTCATCCGTCACAGCCATGTAATGAAACTAATCTTTCAATCCACAATCAAATTCAGCCAAACTGCGATTATAATCGCAATTTTCAAAACAATTTATATTCGTTTAATCCTTTACAGTCGTATAGCAATTGAACACAACAAAATCAATTCGATTAGTCATTTTCAAACTGGCAAAATACAACGTCATTGCTTACACAATTATAAAGTTACAAAAAGATTAAAAAATGTGATACAATTGAATAATTTATGTTTCATAATTTTATATTTTATAAAATATAACTATAAGAATTGAAGCTAAAAATTAGCATCATTATTTCATTAAAAAATAGTTAAACAATTATATAATTTAGGTTATTTTAATTAAGTATTTTTATATTATATAAGTTCCTGTTAAATAAAAAGTTGAAAATAAAAAATCTTGAAAAATATTATTTAACTGTTAATTTATTTATGGATATTTCCTTTCTCAGATGAGCACATCGAAGGTCTTATAGAGCTTTTAAAATTAGTGAAATAAAGGTTATAGGAGTATACATTGAGACTGTGCTGCACTGTAAACTAACGCTCAATGAATGCTCCTCATTGTAAAAATGGAAATTAGCAGCCTGAAAGAGCATAAATTGAGACTTTTTTATAAATATGATTTTCAAAATGTCAAGTCTTAAATAAATCTCAAACGTGCTCCAAATTTTTAGGCAAAAAATACGCCTCGGGGATGTATCCGGACTTTTGCATGTCGAAACAACACCCATTATTTTGTTTAACCATAAACATTTCAACAATGTACAATCTACTCTTATCCTTATCGTTCTTGTATCCGTACTGCGCTAGTTAGCAATTGGCCTGAAGAGCAGTTTCGGAGTCACGAGAGTAGATTCAACATTGTATATTTTGTAAATCTTCATTTGAATTTCCTACAAGTTATTTGTATTACCTTCATATATTTTTCTATTTAAATTCATTATATAATATTGTTTATTTATTGATTAATTTTATTCTTTTGAATTCGATTTTGGATTTCGTATAAGTTTCTAAATTCTGTGAATTTGATTTTGTTACGCTTAATCGAGAGTCTCTGCGTTAAGTCTTAAATGAGTCATCAAAATTATATTTGATTTGTGAGTCAGCTATTTCAATTGATATAAGATCGAAGCTACTTTTTTAAAACCATTTATTTAACATTTATTTAAATCTTTTCAGTATCGTCTAGTTGAAACAATAGCAAAATAGGTCTGAATAAATTAGGTACTGGTAGACCAAAAATTATAATTTTAGATTATTATTATTTATAATTCAAAAATTAATTTATTAAAATTATAATTTTCTCTTAAGTATTCTTAGAGATTGAGGTTATTGCCACGGAACAATAGCATAAAAAATAAAAAGGTAAATACAACTTCGAGTACAATTACAAATTGAATCGAGTAGGTTAACCTATTATCAAAAAGTCGATTTTCGCCAGAAATTAGTAAAACGAAATTTCTTTAGACAATTTCTTTTGCAACTACAATTAGTGTACAAGAGTTAAATGAACCTGACGAGGCTTCGAACATAAAAGGTGGAATTTCAATTAAAGAATTAATACGTCAGAAATTTTATCCAATTCTTTGATCGTTCATTGTTGATAAACACACGTTACTTTATACCACAGTAATTACAATTATTGGTAAATAGTATATTTAGTTCTTAGTATGATAAACTGTGTCAAAATTTTCTTCTATCCTCTTTTTACTGAAAATTACGGTAATATTTACTAGCTTTTTCTTTCAAAGTACAAAGTTAAAAACTCTCATCAAATACAATTTTCATTTGAAGTGTCTATAGTTTTTCGCTATTTCACAATTTTATAATTTCGTTAAAACTGTTAACCAACTAAGCAACTTTTTGTTTATTAAAATGTCGATTTAATTTGGAATGAGTGATATTCACGAAACGATAGAAATAAAAAAGAATTTGAAGTTGTAGTTAAAAAATTGACAAGTACATACGGAAAATTTTAGGGCAAATTGCCGAATAAATAATAGAGTGAAAAAATATTAAATGAGCAATTTTACCATGGCAAGCACAGATTATGATGTGTTTGCAAGTAGTATTACTATACAATCTTTTTTTCTAGACAAAAGAATTGGATGAAACATTATCAACAATAAAGATAAATCTTAAATAAATGTAATAATTTATTGACTTATTAGTGTAGTCAAATAAAGAAAAAATATATCACTCTAAATTAACAAAATTTCATTTGATTTTTGGAGCGAGTCGATCATTCTGTAACATGAAAACGCATGCTGTGACGTATTTTTTATTCATAATTCCCTTTATTCTTACAAGATCTCTAACGTTATCACCGGCAAAACAACCCCAAACCATAACTGAGTGGCCGCCATGCTTCACAATTGGTATTATACATTGATTTGTTATGCGTTAACCAACTAAACGACGAATATACTGTCTACGTTTATTTCCAACACTCTTAAATTTGGATTCATCAGTGAATAAGGCTTTTGACCATTGTTTTACCGATCAGTGTGTATGTTTTTTAGCCCATTGGAGTCTTTCAAGCTTGTTTTGTTTCCTTAATAGGGATTCTCGAGCAGCTACAAAACCTTCTAAACCATAATCATTCTAAGCCTCCCAGATCGTTTGCGACTCTTATTTTGTCCAGTTTCTTTTTTCTTTTGTACAGTTCTTATGACAATAGTTTGAGAAACATTAGTTTTTGAAGCAATTTTTCTACTCGAATAACCTTCTGTGTGCAAAGCTACTGTAACGACACGTATTTTAACACTTAGTTCTGATTTTTGGCCTATAATTTAGTATTAACCTGTGTATTAAATTGTTTGCCATTTAACTGACTATTATTAGAGAAAAGTCTGTACAATGTCAATATTTTGATATGTTTTGTATATAAACCTACCTCAAGATTTATAGATAAGAAAGAAAAGTGAATTATATTAATAGTTCCAAATTAACGTAACTTTGTTGCGTTATAACCCTTTTATAAACTATACATACTCAGACACTTTCGTTTGTTATGCGATTAGACAAGAAATAAATAGATAATGAAGCAAGAGCAGACAGATTTCAGTTCGAAGAATACTGTAAAATATTTGTTGATGATTATATTTGATATATTATATTATAGAGTCGGGTTTATTTTTCTTTAACTTGGAAATTCTGAATGAAAACCAACTGCGTCTAAACTTATGACTGGTATTGTATATAAAAAATTCTGTTATTCATACATGCAGTTTATATTTTCCATTAAAAATCACTTAACTGGTTATGATACGACATCACAGAATTGTGGTTATATAATTGAATATTTTGTATAATTTACTATTAAATAATAATTGATTTACTATTAAATAAAAATTGTTGAATTTGAAACAAACTAATCAAATACATTTATTCAAGTCTTGCTATCATCAGTAAAGTGTTTTTATCTGAAAAAAATGAATTACACATATGACAAATAAAATTTTTTTATTCATTTGCAATGTAAGGAACTGGCTATGATGTGTCGCCATAGTCAGCCGAAATCTTGCTCTACGTTCAAAGGATTCACTAAACTTAAAATTCTGGGGAAGTTTAATGTGTAATAGAATCTGCAATAGAAGTTAAAAAAAATTTCCGAATATAGCTTGAGCCTTTTGCAGCTTTTACACGTTTACCATATAAGCACAGTTCGGCGTTCTTTATGCTCATTGCAGTTGTTTCGGAAACCGAATTTCAAAACCTTCGAGATGGAAATATATAGACTATTAAAAAAACGCTACATCGTAGTTTACTCTAAATTTTCACTTTTTTAAACGATCATAATGTGGATTAATTTCAGTTAAATTCACTAAATGGTCTAATGAAAGTGCAAAAATAAACTTTCAATATGTTTGTATTTAAATATGTACCAGGAAAATTTGCCGGATAAACCTATATTTTATTTGATGCCATTAGAAAATTGAATGTTTTGTAAACTATTCGAAAAGAACTTTGGCTCGATTTGTTGAAAATTGAAAAAGGAATTATAAAAAAAGAATATTTTTAGACATTATTGAATATAACTTTAGTATGGTTGTACGTAGTGGAGGTTTTGGGTAGTGAAAATTAAAGCTCTAAGAGTCCTTTTTACTTATCATTATTGAAATTGGTGATTCATTATTAAAGTTATGCTCATTTTCGCGCTTCTGACATGCTGCATCAATTAAAATTATTTATTGAAGTGTTAAGTACATGCTTAATTTTATCAGTTGCATGAAAGGATAATTGGTTAGTATTTTTGGGTAACCGTTCTTCATTAGAGACTGTGATTTCATTTTTATGCATTCCATATAAATATGGAATTAAGTTCAAAAAAGATTGCAAAAATATTCGGTTTACCATCATGTAAAAAGGCATTTTGTCATCTAAAATACGCGACGGAGCAATTCGCCCCTGGTATCGCAACGTACAAATGGCTGCTAAGTGAAATCAATCGCTGGGAATGGCCTACTTTTCACCCTGGTTACGAACCTAGTTTTCGAACTTTCTTCAGCGATGGATTTAAGAAACAATTTTGTAAGAAATCTTATCATAGATAAAAAAAACTTCAGTTTTATCGAAATTTACTTTTTATTGCAAGCTAACCAAAAATATTTAAAATTTTAATTTCTCTACAAACGTTATTTGATTAAGATATTCAATTTTCCGTTTTATAATTAGATTATTTTATAATAATAATTATCAAACTTTTAATATTTCATTAGCATTAGTGTCAAGTAGCTCCGCATATGATCTCGAAAAGTAAAAGGAATAAAATTTAATGGAAACGGAGTTTCTTCATTTGACTTTTTTTAATTTTATACAAGTCATGTTCTATCTGAATGAATTTGTACGTTTACCATTTTTGCTCTTAGCAGCTCATGTGTGTGTAGTTCTATTATGCAAAATGTTCGTAATATAGTTTGTTGAAAAGGTGCTTATTTTATAAATTTAAATCAAGCGCGAGTTTCGTTTAAAAAAAATTTTGATGTAGTTATTTTTTAAGTTGTCATAGCTGCTCTGAGAAAAGTAGAATAACGTATGCAAATGTTAAGAAACTTCGAGCAGAGGCAATTTCATCATTTAGCTTCAAAAATTGTAAAATACATATTTGCAGATATTCTCATTTTACTTTATACATATACATATATATTTATTTATATTATTATTCTATTTTTTTATAACTAATTTTAATTTTAGTTTATTTAGTCAATTCTTTTTGTTTTGTTTTAATTTTACTTTGCCGTTGAACATCTGTTAGAGCTCTCATTCTTCCTCCTCTTCCAGGTTGATTATCAGGCTGTCGTTGGCAATTCGCGTCCTGGAAGCTGCGGACACGTCATATATTTATTGGAAGTGAGCCCTATTTCGTCCACCTGTAATTGGTTTAGAAATGCTCCAAGGTTCTTGGGCTGGGCGTAACCATAAAAGGACCAAGAGGGAGTTTAAGTGCCAATGTCTTTGGGGCTTTCGCACAAATTTTGTGTCTCTATATCCATCGCCTAAGAATAAGCAATGTATCTTTTTAAATTATTTGTTTGACAAGTCCCCTTATCTTGTCTATTTTTAGGGTGCGACGACACAAACGTATAGGGAGATATAGGGAGTCCTTCATATATGTAGGGAGTCTTTCATACACTGAAAAGAACTTGGAAATCTCGTTAGGACTGGGATCAGGATTTCGATTTACCTTGATTAACACATAATCACTAACACAGAACTTTGTGACAGGGTGTGCTTAGTCATGCTTCTTGGCCAATTTGTTTATATAATTTGGGAATGGCGAAATGTGCTCTCTAAGCATTCGATAGCACTTCTTTATGCCGACGTGTAAATAACAGTCATGAGTTTCTCTTAATAAGTCAGCAATCATGGATTTAAAGAACATGATTTTTCATGTAGCATCGCAGTTTTTACGGAGTATTCCCTGCGTGATCTCAAATCTATCAGATTTTTCATTGAGCATTTTCTCATATATGAGAGGTAGAGAAGAGTCTTCTCTTTGTGCTGAGGGTAGTTTTCTACAAGATTTCGTGAAATTTGTGTCCGAAGCTTTGGTTGGCTTATATAGCTTATATATCTGCAGCAGAGATTTCCTTGCCTGGCACATATCGAGAAAAAATTATGTATTCCTGAATCTGTAGTACCTAACGAGCTATGTGACTGCTTCTAAAACGACATGAATTCATGAACGATAGGGCTTTGTGTTCAGTCAGAAGTATGATTTCACTGCCAAAAATAAAGAAACGGAAATGCTCTAACGCCCAAGCAATAGCAAGAAGTTCTTTCTTAGTCGTGTAGTATTTTAGCTCAGCTGATTTCAGAATTCTGCTAGCAAATAAAATTGGCCGTATATTTTCCTTATCATCGTTTTGTAATGAAGTGGCTCCGATGGCGTAATCACTTGTATCAGTGTGTACAAAGAACAATTTGGATTTGTCTGGGTACGTTAAGAACATATTTTCGCCGAACAAAATCTTTATATCTTCGAATGCTTTTGATGCTGATTGTTCTAAGCCCACTTAGCATTTTTTTTTGTCTAATTCATGAAGAATAGATGATACTTAAGGATAATTTTTATAGAACTTCGTGTACCAATTCACCAGTCCTAAGAAATTTTTTAATTGAGCGCGACTTTTTGGAGTCGGGTATTTTTTTATCAGATCGATTTTTTCTGGATTCGGCATATACCCATTAATGATATGTTCAAGAAAGTTCAAGTCTTCCTTGAAGAGACACACCTTTGAAATTTTATAACGAATGTTGTGCTCATTCAATCGTTTAATGAAGATCTCAACATGATTAAAGTGTTTGTCCAAGCTTTTGGAGATAACTAACAGGCCATCAATATAGTTTATCACGAAGTTTTCCAAACCCACCAGGATATTTCAGACCATGAACGAGACTAGCAGTACTGGTTTTGAGACCAAATGGCGTGACCAAAAACTCGTATGTACGACCTTTATGCAAGAAGGCCGTGCATTGTCGAGAAACTGGGGCCAAAGGAATCTGCCAGAAGCTATTAGTTAAATCAAAACTAGATATGTATTAAACTCCGTGAAACTTATAAAACAGGATTTCCATAGGTTCCGAAGATTCATAATCATTGTACAAGGCAGTGTTTAACTTTCTGGCATCTAGACAGAGACGAAGCGAACCATCTTTTTTTTTGACCGTTACCATAGGATTGATAAAAGGACTGTTAAATGAGCCAATTATTTTATCTTTCAACATTTAATCTACTATCTTATCCGCCTCCTCTCTATGGCGCAGAGGAATAGAACAAGATTTCTGCATAAGAGGTGGATTGTCTTAAAAAAAAAGATGATGCTCATATATTTTTATCAGTCCCGGTGAAAATCGAACAGTTTGGGGTATTGGTTGAGTAGCACTAGTAGTTTATCACGTTGTGTTGAGTTCGGTCTAATGAGTCACAATTATTTACGATATCAGTTAAAACTGGAGATGAGGAAGACCTATTTATTATAGCGATGGATTCAGAGTTTTCGGAAACTGGTTCATCTCAGGCCAAAGATATTTTGGTATCATTTAACCCTAGCTGCCCAAGTGAGGAACTATCAAGAATATGACGCCTTCCGATTGATTGGCAATTTCTAGCTTTGCATAGAATTGTGTCTTAATTTTCACGGGTCGGCTTTCCGTTGCTCCTGATATCGACAAATTAGAAACTGGCAATTTTTTACAATTTTGAAATGACGGTAAGTTATTTTCTAAAACTTCCCCTGATAGGCACAAGACTTCACTCCCTGAATCTAATAAAGCCCTAACGTTAATACCATTGATACCAACCATAATTTCTGGACAAGAAGAATTTTGTTTTACCGAGTTATTTCCCGTGTCGGAGTGTTCTATCATCATAGCTTGCACTGATTCCAACACGGGACTCTCTAATTTTCCGACATATCATCTATTAAGTATTCTTCAGTTGCCTCTACTCAGTTAATTCCCCTATCTTATCTTCAATGTTTAAATCCACTTGATTGATCATCTTCATCAAATTAATTAAGTAATTGATTGATAATTCATCAATCAATTACCAAATCATACGATTTGGTAATTTACGAGGCAAATTTTGAATTACCAACTCAGCCTGAGGAACGACCTTGTTTGGAGCTGTCGACTCGATTGGCTAGCGGGGCATTTGGCCAGAAAGATTCACGATTTCGATTAAAGTTGCTCTGTCCTATCTTGTCCAGAGTTTTCAGAAAGCTAATGAAGTTTGAGATATCATTCGTTCCTCTACATATGATCGCGTTTTTTATGTCCTCCGGGAAATGTCGGCTCATCTTCCTGACCATTTCTTTTTCCTATAAAGGCGGATTTAAGTCTTTTGCCTCATTAAGAAGTTTTGTCGCATAGTGAACCATGCTTTGGTATGTTTTATTGTTATAGAAGCAAAATTCTAGTCGTTTACGAATGTCTGATTGGTCTCCTTCACTTCAAAAAATAAAGTCTGAAACGATACCAGAGAACCTACCTTAAAATTTGCAACATGCCAGTAGTCACTTGCTAGATCTGTCAGAGAAGAATTAATAACATAATTAATTTCTGAAGGTTTGCTAATGCTCGTCCCATCGACATATTCTTTCAACTGCCTTATGAATTTTCCGGGTTTTTCTGATCCACTAAAATGAGGAAGTTCATATTTGATCGAGGAGTGTTCGGGAAAATTCAACAATTTGTGATGCAGGTGCTCGTTATCTTCTTGAAGACGGAATTCTCTACGCTAACAATTCCAGAGTCCCTGTTTTGAGCTGCTTTTGACAGTACCCTAATTGCAGAAATAGCATTTTGTGTGATTTCTACAATTTGTTCAAGTTTATTTTTTTAAAATTAAATTTTTTAATTTCAAGTCCTTTCGAGTATTCTGATCAATCGTCTCAATTTTGTCTAACAAGGAATTTCTGAACTTTCTTAACAAGGTTCTGATTCTTCCACAATTTCGGTCAATTCATTTTGCACAGAATGAGAATTTTACAAGGAGAATGATAAGGGAAAATACTCTTTTTTTAATTATCAGATTGTTTCTTGTTCTTCCAAACTTTAAAATGAAGAATTAAAATCGGAAGCATGACTCATCACTGAACTCTTAATGCGACCTGTCATTCGACGTTGATTTCTTCCACATCGTCCTTTGGCGTGTATTTAAGTTCTTCTTGAAAAATGTCATCTCACATTATCAAATCAATGCAAAAATTGAATTAAAAAGAAATGTAGAGAGACACGAACTCCTCCTCCAATTCGTATTGAAACCGTTTTCGTTCTGGGGAGTAATCCGGCATTTTCGGATCCTAAAACGGTGCTTATTTTATAAATTTAAATCAAGCGCAAGTTTCTTCCAAAAAAAATTTTTATTTAGTTATTTTTGAAGTTGTCGCAGCTGCTCTGAGAACAGTAGAATAACGTATGCAAATGTTATGGAACTTCCAGCAAAGGCAATTTCATCATTTAGCTTAAAAAATTGTAAAATACATATTTACGGATGTTGTGATTTTACTTTATGCATATATATATATATTTTTTTTTATAACTCATTTTACTTTTAATTTATTTAGCTCTATTTCTTTTTGCTTTATTTTAATTTTGATTTCAAATTAATTTTTAACTCTAAATTTAACTTTGCCGCGTGCTTAGCCTGTATGTTTTTTGATGCGCTAGTCTAAGATTTTGCCCCTTTTTTGAGTCCATGATTTTCCGTATGGGCTTCATCCAGGAGGTTATGACACATCAAGAATCGATGATCATATTGACCTCCTAGGGGGAGGATTTAGAAAGGAGGCAAAATAAGGGTGCGGACGAAAATGAAGTTGGTTAACAAGGGTAGCTTAACACTACAGTCGCTCCAAAGAGGAATACTTACTGATTGTTCGTAAAAAAAAAAAAAAATATCTTAGCAGCAAGAACGTCGCACTGACAAAAGCTCAAAGATTGATGGCAGTAGTTAGCGTCGTTCGACTTGCCTTTGACAAATTTCAATCGCGCTTTCAATTCATCACGGCAACATCTCCTTTGTAGGAATGATATCCTTGACCTACTTTGCATCATCTGTCGGATGATTGATCAGATTGATCAGATGCCAGATGGATTGATCAGATGCCATACCGGTAAAGTAGGTCATTGGGTCAGAAGGTGCTGCCGCCTGACGGATTGTATGGGTGATTCTCACGTAGTCGCGGCGAACAGTTGATTCCAGCTAGTTCCGACGGACACGTGAGTACCACTACATTAATATTTCTAATATGTACTGGACATGAATAAAGAGAAACATTAATTAAATTATTAAAAGAAAAACATCATATAATTATTATTTACGAATATCAAATTTTGTACTGAAATTATAATTGTAATATAATTATAAAATAAATTTCAGGTCTGACGAGGAAAATATGTAACGAAACTTCAATTATACAATTTCTTTTACTTCCTAAAAATGGCGAATTTTACTGTTAACAATCGAATTTATGGAAAGAAGAATGAAATTTTATATACAATTATGAAGAAATTAGTATTCAGATAAATGAACTCAGAAGAGAAAGAAAAGAAATAAAAGGTAACAATAAATAAAATAGAACAGAATAAATAAGAAAAAATAAACTTACTTTTAAGAAAAGAAAAGTATGCAAAAGAAACAGGTGATGAGAAGATGGTCTCAAGAACTTTAATTCCAAATATGGTTCATTGCAAAGAAACATATGAAAAAAGAGGGTAAGATTCCACGTGCTATTGTGAATCGCAGCGCTTAAGATCACCTTCTGTTTGATTCTCAGCGGAATTTTCAGCTGTACCTTAAATTGTACACTTGGCTTATCTCGTCACCTGAGGTATCAGATACCTAAGTGGTTAGCACTATCCTGGCAGACGAAACCTGGTCTTTACAGCCATAGCATATCTCTGTAGGAAAAGTGAGGTTTTTAGTCGAATGATTTGTGTGTACTCTACTGTACGGTAGAGTTCTCCCTAGTTCTATCTGGATTTTTCAGCCGCGGTGTAGAACTGCGTTGTCTGGACTTCTGATTTCAGAAAATTATGAGGAAGTCCTTATGAACGATAGTCTTAGGGACTATAGTGCTGCCCGATACTCTTGCAACGCTTTAGTGGGACTTTTCAGCCGCCCCGTAATCACGCCTTATAGCGGACCTTTCGACCACGCCACCGAGATATTTAGTTTGCGCCAAGTCCTATTACTCGTTGAGGCGAGGAATTTTCCAGTCGCTTCACTTTGCCAAGCGTCGGGAACTATTAAAATCAAGTTTCACAAGCTCTGTTTTATGGACACAAGCTCCAATCCGCCGAAATTTAATCTCTTGAAATATTATTATCCACTAGTTATGCGGCATTTTTAAATTGTTTTAATAATGCGTATTCGACAAAATAAATGATTGGAAACGACTTCTTGTGAAATTCCGGTTAAAATGATGTATCGTATGTTAATAAATTATGTGCCTGTTAATTATTATTAATGATTGTTTATAATAATAGTTTATCATTAATATCTCTTTATTGATGTTTGTTCTGATTGTGGTTTCGTGAGAACTTTTATTCTTTTGGGCTCAAGAAATCGCTTTCACCGTTCAGTTGTATTAAAAAATGTTTCAAATAATTGCAATTTGCTTTGAATAATCGTTTATTTACTTGTTATATGTTTAGTTATTCAGTTGTTATTTCAATAAATTCGAATATTGACATTCTGTTATTGAATATTTTAGATGTATGCACTTTGTTACAATCGGTGTTTATCCTTGGTTATTATGAATGAATGATATTATGAAATATATTAATGAATTAATTATTTCTATAAACGAATAACTATTTATACTGGTTGAGTGCAAATTACCATCCTATCATTGCCTTTGACCTAACAGCATGGTCAAGCTGAATTTTCTAAATTTCGCTAAGGGTAGACACGTATTTGGACAGTGTTATGACTTTGTTTTCTCGGTTTGTTTTTTTTCAAATTAAGTTCATTTTTATTTATTTATAAGATCATTTAAACTTGTATGATTTGCTAATTTTGAATCCAATTATTATTTAAATATGATCCATAAGGAAAATTTATTCTTATCACGCTTGCCAATCTTTAATTTTGAATGTTAATTTGCTTAATGGAAAGGTCATTAGCTTAATAATCTATGTATTTTTTTTCGCACGTATAGGTGAGAAAGAGAAAAAGAGGCAGCGCAACTTTTTTATCAATGCTTCCTAAAGTTGTATATAACTGTCAGAACATGGTGTAAAGTTTGTGTTTTTATGACGTAAGTAGATTGATTCGACCACGCTGATAGGCACGCAACGAGACTAATATTCTTAGTTTTAAAAGTTTTTGTTGGCCCTGAAAACAAGGTCAGAGCTCTCACAGTTTTGGTCAAATATTAACCTACGCGGCACACCAGGTCTGTTGGACGTATCGGTTTACAGATTTCGTTTGTAGCAGTTGTTGGGGTATTTCATGTTCGAATCGGACTCTACACCTACGGCGGTGATGTATGACTTACGGGAGAGCTATTGTGGAGACTAGTTAGAATTTGCGCGATATTTATTGGCAAGGTTGGTTTTGGCGGCAAACTCTTGAGGATCGCGTTGAGTTCGCGCTCGAGATTCTGATCGCGAAGTTCGAAGTCGATCTTCTCCTTTTGTAGATGAGCTGCGCGTTGGCGCGCGTTCCGACGTTGAACAGATTGGATTTGGGGCCGCATAAGAACGCGCGGGCTGTAATCTTTTGTACGAGCCGTGATCGCTTATGTCCGGTAAGATTTAGTTAAAAACATGATCTTCTGGTCGATAGTGGCTCGTGAAAAATGGCGTCTTCACGTCCACCAACTGATCGTAAAGTTTGTTGGAAAGGACGGGATGAGAGAACAGAATGTATTTATTTAAATCTTGAAGTAGCCTTAAAAAAGGCCGATTGGTCTGTATGATGGTTGCTTAGTAGTGCCAGTGAGTCAGCGAGACGTCCCGTTACCTGTCCTGGTCCTGGAGTCGCTTGGATATAATTTCACTATACGAGTCGCATTGATAAAATCCTTGACAACAGGGTGGAGGTTGTTGTGTTTGTCGAGGTATCGAACCTTACGATTAATAAAGGTTTAGCTCGGACCATGGAGAGACACTTTTGCATGCTCGTGTCCCACGCCAATCAGAGTCACGCCCCATGATTAGTGCTGCAGCGGACTAATTGATGCCCGTTTGCCTATATAGCGGGCACAGACCATGGAGGAAGCTTGGCTGATGCTTCTCGAAATTGGCCAGTTATTTAAAGTCACTCTCAATTTAAGGAGCGCAGACCATGAAGAGACGATTGTTAATGCGACCTCGAGTTTGATAATTTGATCTTTTAATTTTGCTTCACGTATTTCTTGGACGCAGTAGTAATATCCGCGTCATTTAAAGTTATGTTTTCTTAAATTTAATTGTGAATTTTATTTTTTTTTATTGTTTTAGGAATGTAAAATTTTATATGTTTCTTTATCATCTAGCTAAAATTCACAATAAATTTTTTAGAATTTTGTGATGCTTCTAAGTAAATTTTGTTCTCTTCAGTATGACAGATCGGCTTCATACTTGACACACCAGAGCCACTATTTAAATATTACACTTCTTTTGTATTGTGGTTTTTCAAAATTTAATGGGAATTTGGGAAAAACAAGCTTTGATTTTCAATTGATACGAAGTTACATTTTTAAGACAATAATAAATCTGGTAGAATATTATGAACACAACACTCGAGAAGAACATGTTTGTTTAATTGAATAATAAATCAGAATTTAACAATTTTTTCGAATTTGTTTCTCATTTCAAACGTCACATTAAAAATGCATAAGAAATCAGTTTTTCATATTTCAATTGCGATAGTAAAAATATAAATTTGAACTAATTCAAATAAAAAACATAAAAAGCACGAAGTTTTGTCATTGCAGTCTGATAATATTATTAACGAGGAGCTAATAATAAGTTACTTCTAGTTCATTCAGATCAAACATGTATGGACACTACAAAAACAAAAAAAATATTAACACTACATCTTTTTTTCAGCATCAGCATGCATAGAAATCGCGGTTACTTTTATTCTTAAATTAAGACCTAATTTTCTGATTCCATCGTCTACTATAGTATATATTTTCACGGAAACGAGACACTTACGTAGTTTAGACCTCCATTTAGTTACAGAGCAAAATATAAACTAATTCTATTACTGAAGAAATTCGTCTTAAAGATATTAACAGCATTGTTTTGGGTATTTTAGGAAATAATCTATTTTTATCTCAGTTAAAGTAATTAAATTTTGATTACAAAAAAATAAATTTATAAAAATAATCTCAGTGATCTTGATCCTGAAGAGAAGAAAGAAGAGAAGAAAGGCAGTCTTTTCACCGTATGTATTAATCGAAGAAACATTATAATCATCTTTCAATGGCATTTCTATGGAAGATAAAATTAGTGCAATGTTTACTCACACATAATGATAATTTGGAATATTTTAATCTTCCAAAGATAATATTATATTTTTATAGAATATTATATTTTTTTTAGTTAAAAATATCACTCAAAATTATTGTATTTGACGATGCTTTTGAAATAGTAAATCTAATTGGTAGTGTCAAAAACGACTTTAGGAATTTATTGAGTAATGGGAAATTTTAATTTTTTGATTGAGATATTGATCTAGTCTTGGTAATTTATCAAGTTTTTGGTAAATTAATAGTCAATTTACATAGAATTAAAGATGAAGTATTGTCAATGAAAAATCATTGAAAGTTTCATTATTGTTGTAGCAGATGATTATTGAGGTAGTTATGGTTTGGAGCGTTGACAATTTTAGCAAAGCAGAATATTTTTGTTGCTATTGCTTAATTGAAAAATCTCAATTTATATCAGTCGATTATAATTACAATCTATACACAGCAAGATATAATTCTGACAAGCTCTGCTTGAAAAAAATAGAATTACAAGTGCTAAGAATCACGAAGGTATCAAATTGTATCATAGAGCTGAAGAACGAAACGTTACAGAAGAATTTTTTTTTCTACTTAAAACATTCGATGCTATATTTTTGACACCCAAATCGATTGTCGATTCTAATTTGCCGACAACTCCCCGGAGACGCTTACCCAGGTGAGAAACCTGTATATCCTCACTTTTAGTACATTTATTCAAATCCGTATTCCTGGGGTAGTTGCTAACGAAAAATAAAAAATTATATTTTCACGATGTAACGACGTTAAGTTACGTTTCTACGTAACGAGAAAAACAAATATTTTGGCAGCTCTTAAATTTTTTATATTTTGTAATCGGTTAGTTCCGCTTTATCTGTGGAACACTACCGATATCATTTGATAGCAGCACGTACCTAATAGTAGTCAATGGTGATAGTCCGATCGAGGTTCAGGAGCGACATTAAAAAATTGCGAATACTCTCAGTGTTATTGCCACATTTATTCGCCATTTCGGTGTCCCAATTTTTATCATTTTTTGATTCATTGCATGTTCGTTTAGCCACCTCAGTTGTATGTATCACTTTTTATGTGCAACTCACTGTATCTCAGAGTGTTTTTTATAGATTAATGTAAAAATATTACATTAATCTATAAACATTACATCTGTTACATCTATCTATAAATATTTGAAGGAACTCATATTCTTGGTATGCAATTTCTTTTTATATGTATACTAAATAATTATGAATTAATTAATAATAATCGTGCGAACTTCGATCAACATCGGAATATTTCGTCAGAAACACTATCAAAATAATTTTTTATTTCAATAAACATTGAGTTTATTGAAATGTTTATTAGGTTATGAAGAAGTTGTCTATAATTTGTCAAATAAAAATATTAATATTTGCAAAAAATATAACAAATAATTCTTTTACGCGCCAAATATCTTTCATACTCGTCGCTTCGCGCAAATTTTGACATGATGTAACTTTTTATTCGCGTGGATCAAACTCAATGAATGTTTTTATACGTCAGCAGTTTTCGATTCATGAACATCTTAAGATATTTCATCTATTCCTCTTAAATTTTGTTTATAATCAGGACACTATTTATTGGTAAAAAATGAAGTTTATTATTATTTTTCCATTTGATGGTACAGAAATCGAAAAGCAGAAAGAGTTAACGCATTTAAGGTCCTCAGTTAAGGTAAAAAAATATAAATAAAAATACTTTTTACTAATTTAATGTTCATGAAATATTGATTATTTTTTATCGTAGCAAAACTTTTTTTAAAAAATTTCTAATAAAATTATATAAGCTGTTATATGATGCCCAGCATCATACACACTTACCGCGCGCACGACCCATCACGACTAAGGTTACCGAGGGACTGTGAACCGTGATGCGCAACTGACCCATAGTTGTCAATCGCGCGTTTTTCACTTTCCCCGAAACAATGTCAACTTGGATAAACACGCCAACTACCGGATGGGTGATTGACGTAACTAATCT